>VXBB01006912.1:0-11755 GCA_013399915.1 Illadopsis cleaveri
CCTTCCCTTTACAGATAGGTTTTATATAGCTATTTTGACTGATGGGAGCAATGACTGGGCATTATTTACCTGGACACTATAGCTACTCCTTCCAATCCACGTTTGAGCATAGATTCTAGCATTTTTTCACTGGTTGATTTTGCATACAGTAAGAGTAACTGAAAGCTTATGAGAGCAATATATACTTCAAAAAATGACTTTGCTCTTCTTGCTGGTTAAATTAACAAGCAGAATGGATGGTAGAATCGAGAATAAGCCCCTTGATTTTAATATGTTTCCCTCATCATAGGTCAACACTGTGGTTCCTTCACAGTTCGCTCCTGAGCACCTTCTTTTTAAGATCCAATTCAGGTCTGTAGCATAGAATTAAAATTTCTTCATTTTTCTCTTCTGGAGACTGTATACCAGCTCTCCACAAAATAATTGCTCATGGCTGCTGTTCATACTATTAGGTTCAGGCTGTGACTTCTAGAATAAAGTAACAAGAAATCAGCTTCTAAAGGCAAGAGGCCAAGGGGCTGCTTTAGCCACGTCCCCTCTATTGTATTGATCAGAATTGGTAAGGCTACAGACAAAACGAGCCCCAAAAGATCACAGATAGCAAGACCAAGTGAGAAACTGCTTCTATTTCTCCTTCTGCCTCTCTAACAGTGATGTTTTCTTCTTTCTGATTACTTAAAAATGTCTAGAAAAGTTTAGGCTGCAAATGTACCATGCAGAGAATATTCTCATGGTAATGCCAAATAAGCAGAAAATTTGGACAACCTTGAGGAAATAAGGTTGTGTACTGGTATTACAGAAGCATCTTTTAACCTTTTAGCAGAAATAATCTGATAGCATGACCTTTAAGAAATCACAAAACATGAGGGTCTTAGATATCATTCTCACTTATCTGCTTTAAAGAGTAGAACTGCACTTTAATGAACCAAGTTTGAATGTTTGTAATCCAGCAGATGTCCACATATTTAAAATTTCCCCATGGGTAAAAGAACTATGTGGTTGGAATACCAGATGAGTTGATCTGGAATATTTTATTATTCTGATCTAGCCTGGTGGTCTCCAGAAGCCAACAATTCTATTTTCAGCTTATTTTCTTCTTTCTTAATTTTCTCATAACCATTTAAATAAAAATTTCCATCAGATCATGTCTTGCTGTTACTGGACATAGTTCTGGGGTTTAATGTTGTTCTTTTATCTCAACAGTTGTATTCAGCTATTTCTCTGGTGTTCCGGTTCTGCGTGTTTATAAGTTTCCACATGAGCAGGAGTTTTCTACATCTTCATATTGTTTCCTATCCTTGACAAAGATTTCAGCCTTAGAGAGATTGCTGACAGATTAGTTCAGAGCCGACATGTAGGCAACAGTGCTAAACGGAGCAACAAACTCTCTATTAGTTGTCTCTATCATAAATTTAAAAATCTTGTTGTTTTTGGCCTGCATATGTCACTAAACTCCTGAGAGAGCAGGTACCTTACAGAATTAATTAAAGTCACTTTTCTTAAAGTATTTCTTGAGCCCAACCAGGAAGACAATCCAGGTCAGTTGTAAGCTTGGTCATGAAGACCGAGGGCTCCAGAGAACTTCTTTATTTGGGAAGAAAGAAGTCCTCTATCTCTCTTTCTCTTGTCTGTAAAAATAACCTCTAGATGTACATTAAAAACAGAAGCAGAGTGAAGAAAAAAGGTCTTTCAGGGTACTATCTGAGTATTCTGTTTCTTAATCGACCCACAGTTTTGAGCAGGAGTCTACAGCAATGACTGTGCATGTGTCAAGGAAATCCATAGCCTTGCTTGTGCATGTAGTAAGGGAATAAATGAATACAGGAATACTATGTGCCTCTTCATAGCAGAAGAGAAAATGTGAAAGTAAAGGAAATATTTAAAAAATGTTCCTATCTGCCATACTCCTATCTTCAAAGACACCAAATGTTATTTCAGGAATGACAAAAAGGAAAATTTGGGGAACTGCAGGCCTATCAGCCTCACACCAGTCCCTGTGAAGATCATGGAGCAACTTATTCTGGAAGCCTTTTCCAGACACATGAAGGACAATGTGATCAGAAGAAGACAGGGTGGCTTTCCTAGTGGAAGTCATGCTTAACCAAGCAGATCCCTTCCCACAGTGAAAAGACCACCTTGTCAGATGATGGGAAGAATGACGAATGTTGTTTGCTTCAACTTTTTAAGGCCTTTGGCACAGACGCCTATAACAATCTTGCAGGCAAGGTGACATTGTATGGGTTTGGTAAATTGACAGTGAGGAGGATTGAATGTGGCTGAACAGCCAAGCCCAGGGAGCGGTGATCAACAGCACAAAGTGCAGTTGGAGGCACCTCACTGGTGGTGTACCCCAGGGGTAGGAAGCTACATGTTGTTTAATAGGGAGGCCAATGTTGTTTAACCTCTTCATTAAAAACCTAGACAATGGGGCAAAGTGAACCCTCAGCAAGTTCAGAGATAAAAAAATATTGGAGGAAGCGAAGATCAACACAGGATGGAATCAAGCAGAGAGGAATATGAAAAGGGAAATGCAAAGTTCTGCCAATGCAGAGCAATAACCCAATGCACTAGTACACACTGAGTTTCTGAGGAACAGCTCCATAGAAAAAGAGCTTGGGATCCTGGTGGACAACAAGTTGAATGCCAGCCAGGAATACACCATAGTGACAGAGGTGACCAACAGCATTTTAGGCTGCATCAGGAAGAGCATTACCAGCAGATTGAAGGGTGTTAACCTTTTCTTTCTACCAAATAATGTTGAGGCCTGTCTTGGTTTGCAATATGTAACCAAAAACGTGTATTCTATTTCCATCTGTTGAAACTAGGGGAGGTGTTTTCTTTATCTCTTGTATAACCCATTCCTCATAACTCTGGTTGGAGAGGGGGCAGATGCCCTCTGTTAATGGGCCAGCTGTTAAAACCAGGTGGAGCAAAGTTCCTTATCTCTTCCAGAACCTATCCTCCCTCCAGGGGTATACCTTCTGTTAATGGGCCATTAAGGCTCACCACATGACTGCTAACATTACACCATCCCACTGTGAGACACTCCACCCAGTGGGGGGAGCCAAACCCTTCCTACCTAGTTAAAAACTGAAACCCAGGAACACCAGGTATCTGATTTTCCACTGGGTTCCAGAGGAAGACTGGACCCATGTCATCACCACTGGACCCTTTCTACAGGATCATCACTACTCCAACAGAACCATATCTGTTACTCCAGGAGGATTTATTTGGACTGCTTCCAACACCCTGACCAATAGGATATCAGGTCGTATCTCTGACTCTGTCAGGGTTTTCCAGGATTTTTGTTTGTTTGCTTGCTTGATTTTTTGTACTACTACATTTGTATTTTTAATATTTCTAGTAAAAACTGTTATTCCTATTCCCATATCTTTGCCTAATTGCAAAGCCCCTAATTGCAAAATTATAATAATTTGGAGGGAAGAGTTTGCATTCTCCATCCCAAGGGGAGCTCTGGCTTTCCCTGGCAGATACCTGTCTTTCCAAACCAAGACAAGGCCATGTCTGAAATACTGAGCCCAGTTCTGGACTCCTCAGTACTGCAGAAATATGGACTTACTAGAACAAACCCAGTGAAAGGCTGTGGAGATGACTGAGATACTGGAACATCTCCTATGAGGAGAGCTCAGACTCTTCTTCCTGGAGGAGATTCAGGGGAGAATCTCATAAATGTGTGTAGACGCCTGATGGGAGGCAATGAAGAAAACCAGGCTGTTCTCTGTAGTGCCCAATGACAGGACTCAAATATTGGTTTGGACATTTAGAAATATCTTTTCAGTAACTCAATATATTAAAAAACCAAATTTTTAAATAAGTTAATAAACTAGTTCAAAAATTATTTCTAGGCAATTTCCACTCATTTAACTACATGTTTAATTTGTTTTGAAAACTGCAAAACTTTCATTTTTAAACAATGAAAGATAGACTTCTGTCAGACACTTTTCATGAAAGTAGAATTTTCATTTCCTGGAAAGCATGGACACATTGAAAGCTCACCTGTCCTAAACTGAAGCAAAGCAAATAGTTGGACTATTTTTTAAATTCACCTAAGGTAAACTTAGATGAAAAGTTTTAATTCTGACTCTTTTTTTCCCACCCAATTTATAATATTGAACACAATCCTGAATGAAATGTCTTCCACAATGAAACAGTCAAATATTCTGTCATGACAAGATTATAAAAAAGTTATCAGAATGCTTTGTTTTGATTGAAAGCAAAACAAACAAAATATAGTCAATCCTGACACATTCCCACATAACATTTACAACTGAATTAATTGGCATTTTCTGAAAAACATTCTGCTCAAAATTTCTGAGCCCCTCCACTGACAAGTGTATAGAATCACTGCTCTGTCCCAGGCAAGCCCCCACACATGCACACATCCTGTTGCACTGACAAGACATCTATTGAGAATGCTGGCCTTGTTAAGGTGGAATTGCCTTGCTAGATTCATATCACTCAGGCAGAATAGGGAGGAAAAGCAGAGTAACCATTCTTAGAGGGTGTCTCAAATGGATGGGCTCTCCTTGTGCTTCCCCGAGACAATCTTTTATCCATTGGTTTTGCTCCAGACCATACCTGGGAGCAGCATCTAGTCCTTTTATATGTAATTTAATGTTATTGCATGTTTACAAGGAAGAATTTGGATGTTTTTTACTTCATAAAACTAACCTGTTTGGAAAAAAAATACCAACCCATAATGCAGTTAATGGGGTTTTTTTAAACCATTATCCTCAAAAATGTTTCAAACCAGTCCCAAAGTGTTCTACCAGAGGAATATGAATTAATCACGAAAGCTTCTTGGTTCACACCAGGCTTCAGTTAACCATGTAAAAGTATCACACATGTTTTACCATGATTTTCATGATTGCTGCTCTTGATTCTCATAATCGCATTAGCATTTGAAAGGTGATCTACTTTTGAAACTTATTGTTGGGTTTGTTTTAGTCCTTTCAGATTTATTATTTTTTAAAAAATAGACAAGAAAGTAACTCCCTCCTTTCTCCTTCATTCAACTCAGAGAATTTAAAGGCCAGAAATTTCCTTTTTTTTCCTCTCCATTTCCTTTGGTACAGTGACTTGCTGTAAAGACCTCTGCCTGTACCCCAAGATATAAAATTTCCTGCAAAGAATTCTTGAAAACTGAATGGTAAATGCTCACAAGGAATCACTTTAACTGATTCCCTTTGTAGTTGTCTGTGGTATTAAATGCTTTGTTGATGGGAAATTTTAGTTTTCTGTATGACCTTATCAGAAAGGAGAGTCTCACAGGAGTGGTAAGACTGAGGATACATATATCATTTACACATAGTGAACTGTTATTGGCACAAGCAGAAAACCTTAGTCACAACTGAACCCAAACAGGAAACTAAAGCAAAACTTGTGCTGTTTGGGCTCAGTTATATGCAATTTTGCATGAACTACACCAGTTTATTCAAGCAGAAGAGCATCTACAAATCTATAGATCTGAAAGGATATGACAGGAAAAACTGAATACACAATAGTGACCACTATTTGTAAACATTCTAAATACAGTGAACACACTTTTACAACTGAGATACAGGTTTCAGAAAATGCTGAGTACTGGGCATATGATCTTGCATTCTATTAAACAGAAACTTTTGACTTAATATTGACTTTATAATGACAAGTAGCAAGATAGAAAACAAGAGTATTGACAAAAGAGCTTTTATTTTCCCCTGATGTCAGCTGGTCGTGTCACTCACTGCAGTTGAATCTAATCTCTAATTGCAACAAGCATTATGAACAACATTTGCTAATTTATTATGTGGTGCTATGCCAAGCCTGCATTTGAGTGCATACTATAGTATTTCTACATCCACAGTTTTCTCTGTCTAAAGTCGTCTTCATATCAAAAGGACTGGGCTTGTTAAATGTGCATGCATTTTTAATACATAATATCTTAGAAAACATAAGCACAGACATTTTCTTGTCTGTATGTACACTCTCATCTTCTATTCTGTTTTACAATTTCATCTGTGGGAAGAGAAGAAGTTTGAAAACACAGGAATCTTACACCTGTTGCTCCATTTACACATGTGGAAGATGAATGCAAAATGCAAGCAAAACACATTATTGTGAATATGAAAATGTTTCACAGCCACATTGCATGAGCAGAGGAAAGTGTGGGAAATGACAGTAAAAGAACCACTGTCTTTTGTTCTGCACCATTCACATATTGGGCAGTATAAGTCAAAATGAACTCATCAAGGCTGCCATATCTATGAAAGCCTCTGCCAAATCTGCAGCTCTTTTACACAATCAGACACTTAGAAAGGAACTGAAATACAAATGAGAGTCAGCCCATAATATTTTAGTGCTAAATAATAAGATTGGATGCAATAATGCATATCCAAGACCAGTAAAGACACAAAATATCTACCAGTTATATGAGATGCAGCTTTATTATGATTGTATGTCAGGAATATTGTTCTGAAATATAAAAACACAGGCTACCAGATGCTGAAGTGCACATGAATTTTTAATGCATTTCTTTAATGCTGATAAACTAAAAACTGAGGCAGTGAATGTTTATATTTGCAATGATTGGTATCAGTCTAGTTTAGAAAATGCAGTTCAATATTTTTTTCCTCCATTTGCTCACATTTTTCTACTTAGAAGGGTAGCAAAGTGTCCAATTAAAATCCATTTTATTAATCTTTGCTCAAGAGGTAGAAGATAATAATTTCAGTCTCAAGGCTCATTCGCATACTTTGCACACACAAGGCTTAAAAGAAATTGATTTTTGACACCAAAATGATGTCTGATTTCTCCTTCTTTGAACTCAGTTTCTGTGTGAATCATTCAAAATACTCAAGTGAAACCATCTATTAAACAACATATAGTGACATCATTTATTAAAATTAAAAAGCCGTTTTAAATGCCTCCTGGGTGGTGGGGATCTCAACAGAATCCTTTGCAGTAGGGCTGCAGAAGTATGTACATAAATGATGTTTAGCAGAGCATGAGTAACATAGATCCTAAAACATTTAAGTGAAAAGGTTAACTTGAATATGTTACAAAAGTAAGCATTTACAGAAAGTCTTTTACAACAAATTACAACACAAAGTGGTGGCTACAGGGTGTAGCCTTGAGTGAGTTTTTTGCTGCCTCTCCTCATGTTCATAGTGTCAGATGTGGCAATTCTGCTGAGGAAAAAAACGGATGGATCTGGAAATTTATACACATATGTATATGAAAAGTTAAAAAGTCTTTTAAAAGACCATGGCCTGTTTCTATCTCTGTTGTCAAGTATGGGAGCCAAATAGCTTCAACTTCATATTGTTTTTACAATTAATAACCTGTAGTTTTGTTGCTTTTTCCAACATTATCTCTTGAATTTCCATTCTGCAATGCCACTACTACAGATCAGTATAAGAAAAATTAAGAAAAAGCTTGTAGTGATAATATCAGTATCTTCTACAGCTCTTAACATATTTTCTTTTTCTGGAAAAGAAATTTTCCATTCATCATACACTAGGTATATTTATAGAGTCCATACAGACAATACAATGTCTATACAGACAGAGACTGCAGGCACTCTTCCATAAGTAATTATTTTGTATTTCAATTTTCCTTACTCAGTCAATATTTCCAGAATAAAGGAAAAAAACCCTGAGAAAATATTTCACTAGGGCTTCATTATTTGACCAAATAATACTAAATAAGTGACTGTTGACAGATTTGTGTGAGTGCATTTTTCACCTGATGTCTTCTTTATCATTCCTACTAAATACCATTTTTAACTTACTCTACACACATGAAACAAGGACGCAACCAGTACTCTCAGGAATGTTTTTCAGTACCCTGTTGCTCCCATTAGGCTGTATCTTGGCATGAATTTTTAAAGAGTTCCTTATAATTTTAAACCCTATTCCTCCCATTCAACTTGAAAGGGATGCCTACATTGCCAACAGTTAATATTCTCATAAATGTTTCTCATAAACATTCGCTTCCTCACTTTCAACTCAGCGTTTCTGGGATCTTTTAAAATTATTTCTTCCTCATGTCTACTGTGATCTTGCAAGCTGTTAACAGACTAACTGTGGGCAGAAAGAAAGATCATCCCTGTCTGTACAGCGTAAATTAACCAGTGTCTTTCCTGGCACAGTTCCATTCAGCAGCTCCTTTGGCACACACAGTTCTCTGCCTCTTTACACCAGACCCCCGACCTCCACCTCAACTGTCCTTGCTCTTGTGCCACATACACCCTTTTTATTTTCTTGGTATTTCTGATATGTAATTTCTTAATACTTTAAGAAATAGGCATTAACTGAATGAAGCAATGATTTTCAAGCATGCATCCTTTAGTGAGTATATTCACGTGAACATTTCCACAAAAATCAATAAAGACTTATGTACATTTGCACTTAAGGCTGCTCTACAGGCTGTTGAGCTGCTGAAATATCTTAGACAAACAAAGCTGAATGAACTCAAAAGAACTTAGACCTCTCTTCACTTTGACTCTCAGTTCTGGGCTGCTGTCTGGGTTAGAGTCTTCACCTTATTCTGCGTGTGTTAAAACAAGATACCTTCCTGCCTTTCTACTACCTTATAATTGGCATTAACTTTTCATTTGCAGCAAGAAAAACACTACACAGTTTCTTTAACTGCATTTAACACTGATCATTTCCCCTAGGCACACAAGTTGCCACTGCTGGTGTCACCCTGAGCCCTTTCCTGTAGTAGTGTTTTAGTTTTTTTCAGAAAGACACCTGTGATGAAACAGGCAGAATTCCTTGACATAATTTCCTTTAAAAAGCCTTCTGTTTTCCTTGTCAACAGCTTCTACCTCACCCTCCTCCCATTCTTGCTGTAGGTTGCAGTATTTCCTCAGCGACCTCTTTTCCCTGTTACCCTAGGGATGGTTGCCCAGGCTTTTCCAAACAGGGATATAATCATGTTCAGCTGTTTTTTGGTTTTCTTTGTTTAAGGCATGTCCTCTCTCAAGTTAAAAAGTATCCATGAGCATTAAACCAGCTCAGGCCTGACATACTCCAGCCAACATCAGCAGAATACAAAGATTTTGAGACGGCAAAAAGGCACTGTCATACAAGTTTAAAGAGATAAGTGCAGACACAGAAGCAAAGGGAGTAAGCTCCTCTAGTGCTGCACCACACATGACTGCTCTGTGCCCCTGCAGTTCAGCAGATGCTGGGAACAGCTGGACAATGCCACCAGGTCATGAGGAGGAGAAGGGATGCTACCATAGGGCCCTAAGCTCACAGTAGCTCCAAAGCAAGGGAGAGGAGATGAGGAGCAGGGAAGAAGCATGCAGTCCTATCAGTCCACACAGCACATATGGCACGTGAGGAACCACATCAGGAACAGGGTAGGAATCTACAGCTGACAGGATACAACACAGACAGCAGCAGAACAGTACTGTCCCTAGGCAGGCTCCTTCTCACTACCTCCTTCCAACCCCAGTATGCCACATTTCCCTTTGGAAAAGAGCTGCTATCCAATGTTTTATTGCTTAGAAAGGATGGACAGTAGGCTAGGACATTCTTGATTTTCCCTGTTTTACTGTCCTTCTGCTTTTACTTTGAAATTGACATGTGCTTCCTTCTGCTGCTACACTGGATCCAATACAATCTAAATTTTCCCTTTCTTCCTTTGGTCTTACATGAGTCTTTCTACTGCTGCCCCCTTGCTCAAAGCAAAGTCACATAAAGATGTTGCTCCCAGCTCTGTCCAGTTAGATTTTGTATTCCTCCCAAGATGGAGATTCCACAGACTTTCTGGGCAACTGCCAAGCAATTAACCATCCTCACAGTAAAAACAAAAAGGAAAAAAAAGGGGGGGGCAGTTTCTTGTATTACAATTTGTGTCCATTGTCTCTTCTTTCACAGGGAACCACTAAGAAGAAGCTTCCCTGAACTTTACATCCTCAACTAGTTCTTTCTTGTTTGTAAGTACAAAGCGCAGAGGACTGCCTCCTTTTGTCATCTCCTCAACCACCCGGGTTAGAAAACCGTATTTCACTCCACAGATCTCCTGAACCCCTGGATCATCTGTGCCCTTCTCTGTTGCCCCTCCAGAAGTCATTGTGGTGGCTGAAGTTCCCTTGTGAGCAACAGAGCCTGTGAACATGAAAAACATCCTGATGTCTGAAAAAGTCATTATCTACTTCTTCCTTCTAGGTACTCCAGGTGCCTAGGAGAGGTGATTTCACTGGTCAGGATTCACAGCAGACACGTCTGTGTAAGTAAGTATGTTAATATGTTCCTGAGAATGGCCAGAGGGAGAAGTGGTTCTCCAGATCAGAAAGACAAAGGTAATGCGCTCTGGTGCATATGTATACCTATAATTATGAGGAAATGAAAACAAGGTTCACAGATGGAAACGTCTGCTGCAAAAAAACCCACACCAGAGAGAGAACTACAGAGGGCTACGTGTTTCAGACCCTTGGCTCTGGAGGAGGAGACAAAATGGGGAGGAGACAAAGGAGTGGGAATACAAGTGGAACCAGGGGCAGGTAGACACAGACACCAGAGGATAAATGCTATGCCAAATATTTTTCCTGCTGAGATGGTGTATCTGTCAGCAGTTAGCCTACAAGTGGAGTTTAGAATGAGCTCCTTTTACCATAAAATTGCCAAATATGCTTAATCTACCTCACCCATTTTAGCACCTTCAGTAATGGAGCAGATGTGGTGCATGCCCTGCAGGCCGAGCAAATTGTTCACGTCATGTTTTGCTCAAGGATGCAATTTGATTGTCAGTGATTTCTTATGCAAACATAAAAACATACAGAACGTAATGGCTACTTTGTTGGAATGCTACAGTGGGTGCAGCAGTTTCTTCACAACCTGACATACTGGACAAAAAATTGCAGTCACAAAATCTCAAAACACAAATCACAAGCTAAGTGGATTTCTCACCTGCAAAAAGCTTCAGTGATGGTTTCTGCAACATGAACCATAGAATGGTTTGGGTTGGAAGACACTTCAAAGATCTGGTCCATACAGACCTGGTCCTATCTCCCCCACTATGGACAAGGACATCTTCCATTAGACCGTGTTGATTCAGATCCCAACCCACCTGGCCTTGAACATTTCCAGAGATGAGGTGTCTCTGGGTGAACCAGTAAGGATGTTTTAGTGGCAACAAGCAGGGTAAACAGGGGCAGTTTATATACTAAATGCACTTCTTAGAGAAAGCCTACAGGTAGAGTAATTCTCACAAGACCTTTTAGGGAAAGTGTAATAATAGTGAGTTCAGGTATGTTATGTGGGCCACATCATCCTCTTTGTTTTCATGGTCAAAGAACAAAATGCCTGAGATTACAGCTGCATTGTTCCATTTGGTGGACACATGACTACTTGAACCATACAATGAATTACTCATGGCTTTATTTTTAGACCTTCATTTCAGGTACTCCTGCATCTATCCTTGTCTCTGGCAAGACAGTGCCTGGCATGGGGAGGCAGACTTCCAAAAATAGTAAGCATTCTACATTTTTGGTGGGAGAACACATTGGAAAGCACTCACACTGTCATACCCAATATAATCCTTCCTCTTGGTGCTCCAGATACCATCTTTGACACCTCTGTCAGCTCCTAAAATGGAACCAAAACTATGGGATCAACTGTAAGAGCAACTCATAACTGGCAGGGGACAGTTAAAACAGCCTTGAAATTATCAATGCATAGAAGAATCCTTTATTAACTCCTCCACAAATCTTCTCTTTTTTTTTTTTTTTTTTTTTTTT
>VXBB01006912.1:11812-48676 GCA_013399915.1 Illadopsis cleaveri
CTTTCCCTGTAAATAGATCTCTGTCTCAGTGATTGCTTCTGGATGACTGCAATCCTTAGATTTTCACTGCCTACTTTTGGATAACCAGAGAGATCATCTTTGGGCTAGGGTGTCCAAAATTGTCCTTAATAGTGGCACCTCAGTTACTTGGGAAATCAAAGATATTTCTAGTTTCATTCAAATATTTTCTCTTGGAAAAAATATACTGTCTTTCTACCAGCTTTGGAAAGGAGTAATACATGATGTATGCCTTGCCATACCATCTGTGCAAACTTACCATAATATATAGCAGTTTCACATCTGTAGTTCCAATTATCCATTTTAAAACAAATACATTTTTGGTTAAATCTAAAAGTTTTCTTTTGTCCAATCAGAATTCTTTCTCTGGTAAGGCAAGGAATACCTACATGCCTTACCAAAACATGTAAGTAGTCCCACTGCTTTTCATGGGGATCTTTAGATGTATGGGAGCTGGTAGCTTGGTAACTAGAAGTCGAGGGCGAAATTCTCTGCTAGTGTCATCCTGTAAAGACCACATCCTTCAATTCAGCTCCACTGATTTATAGGCCCAAACTGCATAATGAAATTTAGCCAACTGGAAAGTAGAATATAAAAGCATTATGATGCTGTCAGGCTTTACAGTAGAAAGCCTTGTAGCTAGCATTTGTTTGGAAAAATAACAAGCCCTGAAGATGTTGGCTAGATTTCCTTAACAAGTAGTCTTATTAATGTCAATTCCCTGTATGGAGAACACTGTGTTAATCCCAGGAGTTTAAACAGAACCAAGATTATTTTTTTTTATTTATAAAGGTCCTTTGAATAAAATTAAGCTCACAGTGACAAGACCAGCAAGTAGGTGCATGACTCACAACCTGAAGCTCCCCACTGTACTTCCCTGTTCTTACAAAGCCTCAAGATCATGAGTGCATTATCCATGTCATTAGTTATCCAAGAAACTACTCACCCTGTGCCCAGGTAATGGCTTCAAGGAACATTATTTAGAAGTCAAAACATCAACTGTCTTGAAAGACTTAGAGAGATGAAGTCACTCCATGGCTTGCTTTCTGCTAGTTTCACTCAGCAGAGTACTCTGTTTGTTTCCTTTGGCTCCATTTCTTGCTTGTTTGTTTCGTGTTGTATAACTTTTGTCCAGCAAAGCTTCAGACTGACTAAAGCTCTGCAATGTCCACAGGAAGGTGGAGGGGCAATGTTTTGACATGTTTTGGGCTATGCCAGAAGTGTGGGTGGTTTTTTTACTGGTGGCTCCCCACAGGTTAGGCACAAACGTCCATGCTTTGCCTTGTTCATAAACCCATGCAGCCCTCACACATTGTCCTGTATCACAGGTGACTCCAATGTTTAATATAACTGTAACGTAAAGAATAGCATAGCTAGTTAAACAGAGATGAGTACCACTCCAAAACAAAATCTGTTTGTATTTATATTTAAAAACAGGAGGTGTATCCTCTAGCAGATATTCCAGTCTGCCTCGAAAGCGTATATGCACTATTAAGGGAGGCTTACAAAGGCTTTGACGATTCCTATGGTAACTCAGTAGAAAGGCTGTTTCCATGGGGACTAGCCAAGCCTATATAAACCTTCTGTCTTCATTAGAGTATCTCTGACACTGAATGCTTTAACAATTACTGTTCTGGAATAGTTAACAACAATCTCTGCTCTGGGGAGAGAACAAATTCTTTCCTTCTGGTGGAAGTCCAGTTATTTTGTCAGCTTTCAGTAATACTCAACTGAACACCTGTCATGTATCAATATAAGGAACATACTAAATAGTGGTGTACACTTTAAAAAGCACTCTGATTTACCATTCCCAGCATTAGAGTATATGCACATTATGTATTTAGAAATGCAGTTAATTTAAGCAACAGGACAGAACAAATCATACTCTTTAAATTTCACAAGCATTAAAAATATCTGGGTGTATGTGTAGTTGATTATCTGTCAAGGTGGTGTTCTGGTTCCCATTCAGATTCCCCTTCTCAGTCACTCATAACTCATCCTAATACACTCTACCAAAACAAAACAAAATTATTTCTTTTGAATGTAAATCTTTCACGCTTGATCTCAGCCAAATTTGCTTTACTCCTTACTTTTTTCCTTTTCTTCTTTTTCTTTCCCTATAAACTCAACAGTTTTTGCGTTATGCAAGTAGAAATAAAGCTTTGTTTCTTCCATATGTTCTACACAAAACATTTATACATTCAAAACTCAAAAATGCCTGGAGGAACAAACTTCAAATTTCCTTTCAACAATGTCTGCATCATTATTAATTTTGCCACCTCTTTCCTATATATTAATATGACTAATTTCTATTTTCCATTCCCTTTTCCTTTAGTATAAGAGCCTTTCTTAGCACCCCCTCTCCCATGTCTCTGGGATATTATTCTGCATGTAAAGACATGCTGTCTAAGCTAAAAGATGAAGACCTCAGAGTAAATAAATCAAAGAAACAAACACATTAAAATTTCTGAATAATTTTCAAAGAGTTTAAAAATATTCCCCAAATTGCCTTTGTCTCTGGTTGCAGCCCCACATGTGCAATGCAGTATGAGTTCTTGACTGGAGTCCTAGTATCAGCTTAAAATAGACTAAAATTATTTCTCTCTATCTTAAAAAAGCAAATGTCCAGGTGCCCTTTATGACAGTATTTGAGACCTTTCCTTAAAAAGTCATATTAAATAGCTGTGGTCCCTTGCAGTTCATAAAACCCTTAATAAATATTTCCTTCTCTATTTAATATATTTAATAATGGAAAGTTGTCTTCAAAGTAGGCATTCAGCATTTTTCAGAAAAAGACCCCAAAAACAGGAGGACTTGTTTATGGCATAACTTTATTCCACACTTGCAGATTTAAAACCAGCAAAGAATATCACAACACCCCTCCATTTTGGATGGATAATGACAAAGATGATGATTGATGCACCCAGCCAGGACCACTGTATCTCTGCTCATTTCATAAAAAGTTGCTAAGAAGCACCCTCCAGTCGGGGAGGTTTAGAGAACTCAAAGCCTTCATGCATCTATCTCTGAGGCCAAGTCTTGCTCAGCCTCAGCAGTTGTGCAGGCTTAGGTTCTTCAAACAAGACCCTGCTTAGACTAATCTGTCACTCATGGAGCACATATGACAAAGCCAAAAAGTACCGTCACACTTCACAGCTTTGTTTTCTGTAAAGATGCTTTGGTTTCCCCCTTGAAGATCAGAAATTGAAAATTGTTCTGATGCAGAAAGAAAGTGAAAATTGTTCTGCCATCTCTCATGTTTATAACTCTTTTCTATGCACTAGCATGCTCAGAAGAGCACGATACACACACCACCTGAAAGACACATATCTTGTCATTTGATCATAACTGCTTATTTTCCAATATGTGTTTAGACACATTGCCAAAGACAGTTTCTGAATTATACACTTGATTCCAAGTATCACTTGATTACAGATTGCAGGGTGTAAATGCACCTTCTGGCATGGCGTTATCTGCTGAAGTTCCTGGATCAGTCAGAGCACTTTGGGTCATGATGATTTTCTTCTTCACATTAATGCTGAAATCTGAACTTGTCTTAACTACCCAAACAGAGAGCAAAGCTTCATGTACTCACTTTAAGAGCAGCCACAGGAGGATAAAGAAGGCTTATGTACTTAATAACTTTCTGATTGAGGATATTCAGTGCCTTTTTGAAAATAAATGGTATCTGATTAGGAATCTGATTAGGAAAAATTAAATTAAAAAGAGAAAAAGGGGGAATACTATCTAGCATGCACAGTAATGCTAGTTTATGCCTCAGTCCATGTGAGGATCCAAGTTTTCAGAATTGCAACGGGATTAAAATCCAATTTTGTTTGAGTGCCCTGCTCACTGAATCACTTTAGGCACACAGGCCAATAGATATATATTCCATCCTTTAAGTTTATTTATTACTGCAGTTGCCACATATTCATGGCTACTGCATATGCCAGCTGGACACACCACCAAATGCTTCCACCATTCTGAAAAATCTGAGTCTTAACCTTAACCTGCAACAAGACACAATACTAACCAGTATTCTGTGAGCCCACAGTGCACTGCTGGGCAAGCAGATTCTGTCTATCCCTGTCGCCCTGCCACCATACTCTATGTCTTCATAAGCATTCAGAGTAAAAGGAAATTATACTCAATAAGCACCATAACACCTGTTAATCTGAACAACAAAACCAATTCTCTTGAGGATGACCTCTACTAAGGAGATGCCTTAAAATTACATAGCTCTTAAAATTCCAGTGTTTGCATGTTGCTCAGCTCAAACAGTAACATTTAGACGGTGACAATACCACCAGCACCCCTTGAAACAGAGCCCAGGGAATGCCCCTGAATCAGCAGTGTACGTGCCAGCTGGACATAATAAGGTCACTTCTCTCCCTTACATCTCTTTCACAGCAAGAAATTGCTCAGAGGAGTAAGCCTCACTCGATGTTCTTGTAGTCAAGAAATCACTGCCAATTATTGCAGCTGTGAATGATCCCTGACCAGACCAGGGAAGGCTCCTGAAGCCAGTCCCATTGGGCACAGTGCACAGACATTATAACACAAAGGGCCTGAGTGCTGTAAAGGGAGAAGCCTGGGTGATGAGTGAGCTCGTTTCTTCTGCGTGGTGAGACTTACAGTTCAGGATGATTCAGTAAGGGAGTATGTCAGCAGAGAGTTTTTAATCTTGTTAAAGAAAGCAGTCTTCCTTCCTATTGGATACCTACCAGCAGTCTCTAGAGAGATGACTTCTTCCCAGTGCTGCACAGGATCCCACTGCTTGCTGTGCTGGAAGGAATGTGTCAGAACTAATCTTACAATAACAAGTTGCACTAACTGCTGACATGAATCTTGGCACTGACGTAAGCCTGAGTTGTTTAATTAGTATTTAGGAAAGATGAAGTGATACGGTTCTTCAAAAAACGGTAACATTCTGTTACCATAATCTGTTACCATAAACTGATATAAAGATTTCAACCAAACTGAGATTACTTGGGAAGGGGAGCAGTTATCTATGGTTTGATAAAGCAGAAAAGGGACTTGGGGAGCACAGCATTATAAAGAAGTAAATACATAAGCTTTGGCTTCATTTCCTATTTAGCATCTCATTTAAAAAAGAAAAATTAATTTTGAGTGAAAAATGCAGCTTCTCATCATGAATGCATTCTGAAAAATAGGTGACCACCACAAATGCTTTAAATTATGATATTCTAGCAGTGATGTATTCATTGACCACATTGGCAAAATCAGGATCAGTATTTAATATCTCCCTAATTAAAAAAGAAACACTTCCATGATTCATAGACCACTAATCAAAATGCAGAATTTCACTTTCATAGGCAGCAAAACTTATAAAAATACATCCAATTAGTGTTTGGTATATTTCTTTAAATTTTTAATTAATGGCAAATTCCTATAGAGGAATAATAACATACATAGACACAGCATGTCCTTCCATCTTCAAAGAAGAAGTCCATTAAGAAATTGTTATTAAAAAATTCCTGGGGATATTTTCAGGTGTTTTTCTACTGTGATAGCATTCCCTCATAATAAATTCTGCCCATAGCTTCAAAAGTGTTTTATTTCCCACAGTCAGATTTCTTTCTCCCATTGAAAATCCGATGGGAAGTGGTTTGAATAAAAGGATACGCAGCAACATTCTTCTGTATTTTTCAAGCCAATTTGTGCACAGCTCTAGGGAATGACCAAGGACATAGGGCTATCCACAAGGGTGGGAAACATTTGAGCATGAGTATTTAGCATGGTAATACTCCATGTTAGCATTTCTATGAACTTACATTGGAAATGAAGCAGACAGCTCCCAAGTGTTGGACTTGCTCTTCCTTCAACCCCCCTTCCCACACACATATTTATGTTCAACAGTGGGCAGATGGAGGCCTTGCAAAAGGAAGTCTGATGTTATCAAGGTAAATTACTTTCTTTCCAGATCCCTCATTTTCCTTCCATACAGAAAGGGGGAAATCTGTGGTGTCAGGTTTTTAAAAGCATCTTTTGGGAGACGCCCCTCATGACTTCACTACCTGGATCAGTCTCAGTTCTTTGCATTCAAGCTTCTGCACAATTTGTAAAATATCAGACTCTCTTGTTACTATATTCCTTCCCAGTAGTCACCATTCTCCACATATTTGGTGCAATTTAATAATGTGTTGAATTTTGTCTCCAGGTAAAGACTTTATATTCACTAACAGACTGTTTTTGCTGCAATATGTGTCCACAATAAACAGTATATACGCAGTCCTGCTTTGATCTTCTTTTATCCTAACTACACACCACAGTGTAAGGATCATAGAATACATTGAGTTGAAAGGGACCTTTAAAGGCTATCTAGTCCAACTGCCCCAACATGGGCGTGGACACCTTCCACTAAACCAGGTTTCTCAGACTACCAGCCAACCTGGCCTTGAGTATGACATCTTTCTTTCCTCTGAAAGATCTTCCACTTCCCCTAGTCTCTTTTATCCCATTACTGTGTAGTGGGTTTCTCAGTTAAAGTCATTGTCTGCTCTCCAGCTTCCCTACGTGGGCTGGGAACCACAATGCCCTTATGATTCATCTATTCTCCATGTTTTAGTTAAGATCCTTCCCTTTCATATACATACTCACACTTACATCAATACTGTCCGCCTCACACGTTCAACCTCTTCATGGTGAACCCTAGCCTACTCAACCAGTCCAGCACTGTCCATTTCCATTAATTTCAGTGACTTTAAAATGTCTCAGAGTCATATATGACGCTGTTTTACACCGCAACGATACAGACTTCGAGCTTCCAAAGGCTGAAAACAACTCTTTTATTTTTGGGATGTGTTTTCTTTGTATACTATTTTATAAAGATCAATTTGATTGGTGACACAAAGGCAAACTTCTTTACTCACATTGGTCAGACTAGGGGGACATCAAGAAGTCCTTCTTAGGAAAAGGAATAAATAACATAGTAAAGTTTACAAAATCACTTTTTGTTTACAGAAAATTACCTGGGAAAAGAATTTCAGAAAACCAAAACATCTCAGGCACAGAAACAGGGCTACAATATATATACCTACACACATATATACATGTCTAAGACATGGCAGAAAAGCAAAGACTTTGTGCATGAGAGCACATTACGGCACAGAGTTGAGTATGGCCCCTTTATCTCTTTATTGAGATCCATGTCTACCTGAGGTATGAGTTTCAGTCCTTTAGCTAAGAAGAGAACACCAAAGGGCTAAGGAGAAAACACCTACATCAAGGTAGTGACGTGACACTTTTCCCTGCCCCTTACTGTTAAACTGATGCCAAGGGAAGAGGGGCCAGCACTGAACATATCCCATCCAGATTTTTCTCACCAGAAGGTAGAAAATGTTTAAGATGAATGCATAGAGGAAAAGCCTAGTTCCCACTGACCACTGAAAGAAACTATTGAGTGCTGCAGCATCAGTAGGTCTAGACACTGTTACATGTATTTCTGCCCTGCACTGCTTCTTCAGACTCTCTCCCATCTCTGATTCACAGAGGGCAAAAATCCATCAGAGCCCTGAATTTTAAATCATTTTCTGGCATCTCAGCGATTTAGCTATAACATCCTGTTCAACCCAAAATGTTGAGGAAAAGACTGTAAGGTAACAAGGCAATGGACCTGTCCCCTCTAGCTGTGGGGTTGGGAGCCCATTTCACCTCTCTGACAGCCTTCCTCAGCAGGACTCAGAGCATCAAGAGCTTCTCAAAGTCCTCCTGGGTCGGTACAGCTTTCTGCCACCCCCAAACAGGCGGGTGGTTGTCAGGCACAATCTGGCCTGGACTGTTTTTCATTGTATAAAGTTGCTATGGTATCACCAATTAAAAATTCTAAAAAATAATCTGCATCTGTACAGCATGCTAAAATAACCTACCAAATGACACGTCCTTTCGTAGAAAGCGAGTCTACTAATTGCTGAGGGGCAGATTCCTCCACCCTTCCTCTCGCTGAACAGTGCCTTCAAGCTGCAAATACTCCCACTGTTTTCAGCGTTTGCCAAGCCTAAGTTTTCCACAGAAACCATGAGTCAGGCTCCAAAAATCAGGAGACAAGCTTAAAAAATCATGAGATTTAATTACAGCAGGTGAAGTATTTTGCCTTGACGATGGATTTGGCAGAGCGGGCATTTAGCATAACAGTCAACCTCACAGCTAAAAGCAGGTGATCAGCAGCTTTAGCAGAGTGATCCCATCTGAAAATACGTGGTCTAACACTTCAAAAGCTTTTTGTTAGTGTCTAGCAGGAGGAAACTGAGATCCTTGTTTCCATGATAATTTTCTTCCCTTTCCATTTTCATCTTTCTCTTTTTTTTCTGTTTTTCTGTCCCTTCACCTTATTTCCAAATGCATTTCAGTAGACTGGTCATTGCAGGAAGAAGGTGAAAGTCAAGACTCAGGTAGAAAGATGGGTTTTGGTAGCCAGGGATCTGACAAAGTCATGGGTGACAGAGCTGGCCTGTGAAGACAGCACTGGGCTCCCTGGAAAAGGTGGACTTACTGACCACAAGGTAGAACCTAGCATACACCAGTAACCTGGTGGACTTGAGCAAGGGCAGAGTGTCTGGTTTCACAAAACTTTGGTTTCACCACAGTGACCCATAGGCTTAATATCAAAGACTTGAGATCCAATGACTCAAAGACCGAACTTCAGTCAACGGTAAGATCATGAACTCAAGACCCTGTATTCCCTCTTCCACCTCACAAGCTCCTCCTTCCTGGTCAAGAACTCAAGTTCACGCCCCCAGCTGAGCACCACTCACAGGGGCTAGGGCCCTGGGAGCACCAACATACCATACTGACTCTGACTGACCTCCTCTAGGCCTTCTCTCTTGGCTGGGGGCTCCATGTGTTCTTCGCTGCAGCCCAAGCTGGGTCACTTGGAAGGCTTGTCCTTAACTGACCTTCTGACCCTGGCATGCTGACTGGCCCTCCTCAGTGAGGAGTTCAGTGTTCTTCCTCAGGGATGCCATTATGCAGCCCACCTCCAGGTCAGTTGTGTGACAGAAAGGCTCATGTCATGCCATGGAGCCACTTGAATTTAACCCTGGGCTGGCTTCGTGTTGGGAGTGCAAAGGATGTTTGCTCTGTGGCAAACAAGGACAGCAGAGCTGAGCGCCATCACTCTTCCCCTGGTGACAGGAACAAACATGAGTGCAAGTACAACATGCTGAACACGCAGACAAGTCAGAGGACAGATTTAGACCTGGTCAGACCTGATGCAATGAGAACCTCCTACTTCACTTACTTCCTCCCACTGTTGTGAGGCTTTTCACACCCCTACGTATTACCAGCAATCTCTTACCAGCAATCTTTCCACCAGAACAGTGAGCTGGAAAATCATAGTGCACATGAAAACAAGACCTCGGCTCATTCTCCCCTCTCAACTCAGAACTTTTATCTTCCCCACACAGAAAACACCTCAAAGATGTGCAGCATCAGCTTGTCAGTGAGGAACAATTTAGCTTCCAGAAATTATCACCACAGATTAATTTTATGAAGTCTGAAAGCAAAGCCCAGAGACAAGCTTGATCACATGAGTTTTACAAGGTTCTATTAATTGAAAAAACATGTATTTTTGTCTGTTCATGTTAAAAGCTACTTATTAATTTGACTAATTAAGTGCATATTTTATTTTCTAGGAATTTATTACACTGGTCACAAACAGGTTTATGGTAGTATTTGCACAGGAGAATAAACAAGTTCAGAAAGGCTCTTGGAATTTGGCAAGAAAAACATGGATTTGTAACGTCATAAGATCAAAAAGCTGTTGATGAAAAAGAAAGACTGGTAGTTTTCAAAAAGAAAATATTAGTTCTTATTTTTTTTCAAAATGAGTGTTGAAAGGAGCTAAGTGAATAACTGTCTGTCTGGGTGCTGCAAGTGGGAACATGTCTAGATGCTATAAATTTAGAGATGAATAATCTTTCTTTATAACAAGTATAAGAAAAAGTACAGAAAAGATGCTCCATCTCAAGAAAAGTCCATATAAGCAGAATCAGCCTCCCTATGAGGAAATAATTACAGCAAGCTGCAAAAATAGAAATAAAATCTCTGACGAATTGCTGGTGTATGAATTCTTGTTACAGTTTATTTATGCAGACAATATAGTGTCTGGGATGAAACAGCTCTGTTGGCAGAACAAGCATGAGCCACTGTATGTGGGCTCTCAGAGCACTGCATGGGAGTGTTTACTTCAGCTCTCCTGGAACCATGCAGAAGTGACGTTACCATGCTAGAGCCTGAAATTAGCAGTGATACCACCGGCACCAAGAGAAAGCCGAGTGTGTGGCTGAGATCTTCGTCATCTGACAGAAAAAAAAAAAAAAAAAAAGAAAAAAAAAAACCAAACCCTAAACAAGCTAAGAGGATGTATTTGAAGTAAGTATTTGAAACCTCTTCCTAAGCAGATCACACTGAATACAAAGAGATGTTTCTAGACTCAGCCACATTTTGCCACTGTGATCGCTTACCTGTATTGTTTTCTGCAGGCCAGGGCAAATGACAATGATCTGCCTCTTCATGTTTGCATGTTTATATTGCTTTATTCTTCTAAATAAGAGTTCAAATTGTACTGATGTTGTCAAAAAACAAATTGTTTGATGTTGTCAAAACCACCGGTAATATTTTTCTGATCTAGAGGATAATCTGAAATTAAAATGTATTTATTAAATATGACCACTTTTATGTATGGAAGACATGCTAATCTATTCTGTTACAAGATACCATCAGCTGGCATTTTCATAGCCCTATTGCTGAGAACAGTCCCAAATGAAAAAGAGGAGGAAGTTCTTATACAAGAGAGTCAGTGAAGATGTGGCACATGACTGAAGAAGCAGGCCCTGGGGAGGCTGTCAGCACAACCTGCTCTGCCTGCTCTGCATCACCCATCCCATTCTGTGGATGAGCTCTGTGTGCTCTCTCTGCACCCCTGGAGTTGTGGATAGGCAGGGGTATAGACCAGCCTTGGAAGAAAATTGTAAACACCCACCACGGGGAGACTATGGCAGCTAGAAAGTGACAGAGCAAAGAGGGACAGACAGACAAAGGGATGCTGTGAGAGCACAGAGAGCAATTCTGTGCTGACCCTTCATGAGAGGAATTCCCCATCAGTCATCATGTAAGTTTTAGAAACCAATGGATCAGCACAAGGACCAAACTCCAACTCATGGCCCACCTGTTTGGTCCTGCATTCCTTGAAGTAAATGACAGAAGATCCATTGGCTTCAAGGAAAGAGGATTGCACCTTGCCATCAGCTGTTTCCTCTGACATTAAGTTTCCTCAAAACCACAATTTTCTTTTGCCCTGAGTGTTCAGCTGTTGGGAAATTCTTCTGTGTGTGTCCCAGTAACATATTTCTGAAGTGCTTCATGCAAAGCCTGAGTATGGCCAGAGAGCAGCCATTGCTGGTGTATCCAGAGGTGGGCTCAGCAGTGGTGCAGCTGGGGGAAGAGAGTTATCTTAACTACCTAAATCTTAGAGGGTCATTGAAGTGATGTTTCATTCCCTTCCATTGAAGTCAGTGGAAGTCTCCCCATTGACTGGATCCCAAGACTGGCCTTGGAGGTTTGCTTAGGCTATCTATTTATCTCCACCAAAAAAAAAAAAAAAAAAAAGGTTTGTTACAGTGTATTTTAAGGGGCAGGTGACCGAAACAGGCACACCTGAGAAGAGCACATTTCACCTGCTCACAAAACTTCCAGTGATGAGCAGTACAGCAGAAAATTATCAAAAATTCATGCATTGAACTGAGGAGAAAGGAGGGAATAAGACATGCAAATAAACATTCTGATGCAGAATATATTTTTTCTGTCTCCAGGTTCTACCAGGAATAATAAAAAAGAATGCAAATGGAGGTGTCTCCTTTTCCTGAGAGAAAAAAGAAGAAAACAAAAAGAAAAACCAACAGTAAAAACAAACAAACAAAATTAACCAGCACCATAAGGAGGGATCATTTCAAAAATTTTTAAATCCAAATATTTTTTGGTCTTGTTTTAGCACCTCTGTAAGATTTCTGAGCATTGCTTTTACATGATACAAATTTCTGGTTGTGTCAATATGTGCCCTGAATATTATTATTTTTAAAATACTCTGATTTGGCTTTGTTCAAAGTTGGAAGGAATCTTTCCTGGGGTAAAAACTAGGATTTATATTCATCTTCAATTTATTGAGCCTTACAAAAAGACTGAAACATGCAGAACATTTTCTCTATGGTAGGAAAATACAAGTTGCTGTGTTCTCCTCAAATTTATCTATATTTTTAAACAGTGTCCTCACTAGTAAAGGAGGAAATTCTAAAACAATATCTTCACTGGTAAAAGTGGAAATTCTGTGAGGCGAGATATTATGGATTTGCTGAAACAGATGTGATGTCAGTAACTGTTGTAAAAGCTTTTTCCTACCTCTTAGAGATCCAAAACAGAACTATTTCCTGAAGAGTGAAAGATCTTTGTAGTATCGACAGTGGGCATAAAAGCAATGGCAGCTGACAGCATCAGCCCAAGCAGATTGAGGAGATGAATGGGTAGAGTCTGTGAATGTTAAGTAATAATTCACAGTAATTTACAGTAAATTTGATGCAACTGCAATCTAAAACCTACAAGAAGGAAAGAAAAAGGTCATTTCTCAGTCATATAGGTGCCTGTTTTCTTAGTTCCATGTATAGATATCTAATTATGTGCATACAAATAGATGGCAGTATTAAGATACTGTGCTTATTTCAGGATATCATGCAGAGATCCTTTTCAGGCACTTGACTATCGTTTCTGCTTCTCCAAGTGCTCCTACTGAGTGTTAGTACTGTTGAAACTTCTCAGGGAATTTTTTTAAAATTTCCAAGTTCACCTATTTGTAAAGCACAGGATTTGGAATATATTCACTTTTGAGCCTTTTTGTCATGTATTTATTATATACATATATTTTGTCATTATATATTAAGGATAAAATATCTTTTTGTGTACACATCTATTACAAAGATTCATCTGAATCTTCAGTACTGCATTTCCTCTCTATCTTTCATGACATTACAGATGTGTAGGCTCAATTTCTTTGCTTATTTTTAACAACACTCAGTAACAAAAAGGGCTGTGTCATAATGAGCGTGTGGAGTGCTGTGTCTAGCATAAGCCATTGCTTTTTACAATATGAGTACAATGTTCCCTAAGGCATCACTTGGTAAATGGCATTAGTATTAAAAACAAAGCCTTTAGACAGGATGACTGGATTGATCCCTTCTTTTTACTTTTATCCTTACCATAAGGACCTGATCCATTTCCAAAGGGCTTACCTTAAACACTGAGTAGTTTTACATTTTTCTAAGACAGTTGTTATAAATATGTAACAACTGACAGGACCAGTAAGAGAAATTACTGATGTAAGTCTCAACTGGCAAGAGATATAACAACAAGACCACAACAAGCTATTTGGAAGCCCATCCATGGAGGACAACTTTAGAGCATTTTAGGGTATTATAAGACACCACAGAATAAGAGAAATGCCCTTTGCCAACAAATGAGCACCCATGGGAATAGCTGACACTGCTCTCATCGCCTGTCCCAGCCCAAAACAGATTGTGAATGGACTAGGACTGAGCATCCAGTTATCTGAGTTGCACCTAGTCTCTGAGACAAAAGGTTTGAAGCTGTCAGTACTGCTAAAACAGAGTGTATCTTCCTACCTGTGGTGGATCCTTGGATACTCCAAGTCACTTGCCTGCCCCACAGGGGTTGGGTGTTTCATGGTCCTACAAAGGCGCTGCAATAATCTATTAAAAGCATTTAGAAATTGGAGAAATATAAAAGCCTTCAAGACTTATGGGGACTGATCAAGGGACAGGATGCTGTACTTTGGAAATAGCTCCAGTTGACTTAAAGATTTACTGGGAAATTCCAAGAGTTGTGGAGAATTTGTAATACACGAGATAATGGATGGCTGGTATAATATTATTTGCACTTTCACAGATTCCTGTAGCATTATGCTCATACAGCAAAATCATAAGGACTAGAAAACTAGAAGGACCCTTTGACTTTCATCAGACTTTTTCAGTGATTCCAAAACACAGACCTTTTTCTTCCTGGAAGCATAGAGTTGTTTTACTTGTTCCTAAAAGCTAAGATTTTGTTGCTGCATGCTGACACTTAGGCAGGATAGGAAGCAAATTAATGCCTGGAGATAACAGTAAAGTAGTCACAATCCAGAGGTTTTTTCCATCCTTTATTTTTAGATGACAGTGTAGTAAGTGGGAGAAATGGTGAAATGGTGTAGGATGTAGCTGGGAGCTAAAGCCACACAGCCTGGAACGGTGGGGTGGAACAAAGCAGTTGAGAAATGAAAGTATTTCTTGGAAAGGTAATTTTAAGCACTGACCTTACATAATACATGGAATATGAGTAGGTGTTGAAGCCATCTAAAAGAATCTAGCCCAAAACAACAACAACAAAAAAAATCATTTATTTTTTCTTAAATAACTTTTTATGTTTTAGGCATAGGAATCTATCCAGATCAGAGAAATTTGAGGATGATGCTAGCTGCTCATTGTGAAAGGAGAAGAATATTCTTTTAAGGGGTACAAGGAAAATTTAGAAGGATCTGAGGGTTTGTCTGTCCTTATGTAGAGGCCCAAACCACTGCAGGGCTATAGCAAAAATTAGACCAGAGATGAGGTTGTATACTCTTTCTTTCATGATTCATGCTTTCCTGCTAGCTGCATGTCCTGTGAGATGTCTTGTCATCAGAGCTTTGTTCACTCCATTCATTGAGAGTTTCACAAAGTCCAGTCCACTCAGTTGAAATCGGATGTGTCCACATAAAGAGGGTATAAACACTAAAGGCTTAGATATGAGCATAGCTTAGCTATGGGCAACAATTCTGAGAACTAAAAAAGGGAACACTGCATCACCAGATGAGCTCTGAATGGAACAAAAGGATTAGCTTAAACACATGCTCAAAATAGAAAATAATTTTAGCAATGTTGTTCAACTAGGAGGCTTTTTTTTTCTTAGAACTGATATGCAAAGGAAAAACTACAGCAAAGCAACTTCTCTTCCATTGAGCTCTCAGGGCTAAATTCTCTTTCAGTACAAGTTCTACAAACTAATTTAAGAACCTCAAACAATGGGCTGGATGATTTGAAACAGTCATGTTATCATGAGCATTGTGAATGTTGCCTTTTTGGTTGGAAAGCTTGTCAATTTACCTGCCATTCCCATACTGCCCAGAGGCCTGGGTGGCCTCTCAAGCAATGACTTAGCCTTTGGGGAAAGTTTAGAATTTGGAGAAGTGAAAGCATAGTTTAACTGCGTGTATACCTTTCCTTTTCAGAAGGCATGTTGCAATCAAGGCTGTAAAAATCACATGCAATTCCTTCCTTTCTTGCTAGTGCTGATTTGGACAAGAAGACAATCGTTTATGAAGGCAAATTACAGTCTGATGTGATACAAGCTGCAGTTCAGAGTCCAGAACAAAAAACATTGCCCAGTAGATTGACCATATTTCTCCTACAGAATGTTGTTTCACTGTTCATCTGCTTCAGAAAAAGTCCCAGGTATATACAATTAGGCAAAGCTCACTGGAGCTACTGTATGTATCCTAAATAGCTACAGGCCACCAATCACTGGCTGCCAAATGTATGTAGTGATAGCTCCTATAACACACACAGGATGGGGAATAAGATTTAGTATAGTTAATAAATAAATAATAATGCAATATAAATTTCTCTCACACCCATTTTACCTTATTGTCTGTCTTTAGGAGATGGGCAAATCTTCACAGCCTTCATTTAAACGACTTAGAAAGTCATCTTCCCTTTCCAGACTTTCAGTAGCTGTTGAAATATGGTTGAAAACTCTTTAATCCAGCCAAATAATTTCCATAGGAGTATACCTAGCAGCAGATGTGGATGTTACCAGCATGTGTTACCAGCACTTTGCCTGTGTTACTCAAGTACCTGGTGGTTCAACCAGCCTTTAGAAAGAGGAAAGAATTAATTATTTTCAGCACCTCACTACAACTTTTTTGATAGCTTTTAAGATGACAGCAACTTTAACGGTTAGATGTGGGCATCCAGTTTTCCTGCAAAAGCCCAGAGTGCATAGGACCAATGATAAAAGATTAGAGGCTAGATTTCATGGATACTGAACACTAATCAGATTTTTTTAAATCTCAGTAATTTCACATTTTGTGAAATTCATATTTTGTTTCAGCCTTGGTTTGCAATTACTCAACTTAGTTCAGTTTGAAAGGATGTCTGAGAAGGCCCCACTAGGCCCCATTCCAGTATTTTAATTCAGAGAACTCTCTGAACTTGGGATGTAAATTCATCCTTTCCACTTTTTTTTCAAGTAAACTCAGTCCACAATCACTTCTGGTATAGATAGAATTTCCTCTTCTGATTTTATTCTTCACAGCAGCAGGAAGGATTTTAAAGCTGAGCTCTTTATAGCGTTAACCCATTGAATTACTTTCTGGTGAAGTGGTTGAAAAAGTCTTCCTTTGGAAGAGCAAGTGACAGTGTGTAAGTATTCCAAATCATAATGAATGCACCAATAAGTTTCTGGGTTTAAAAACGCTTTCCTTTACTTGTGTAGCACAAATGAAGTCAGTGGGGTTTCAAATTGAATAAAACTTGGCACTTCTTCTCAAAAAGCCATATTTTGTTTTGCTAGATCTGCATAACTCAAAATTGCTTAAGTGAAAGTTTCTTGCACATAAGAGAGATGAATTTAGCACAAGAAAGAAATTCTATCTTAATTTAAATCTCTAAGGCAAACAGGTGTTAGTCTGTGCAGAATTTGGCCCTCTGGGCCCTTTTATTCTGCCTCTACATTTATGTTCTCTCTAAAACAATTGCATAATTTCACCATGCAGTCAAAGATAAAATACAACCTGTCACTCTGAGACCAAGGCATGGATCTCCCAGTTTTGAATAATGTCAGTCCTGATAAATGAAAGAAGCAGAGAATAAATGCAACGTCAAAATAGCACTCAAGAAAGCCATCTTCTTTTATTCTGATTTTTCAATTTTGCCTAAGATAAGAAGAAAAGCATGGAAATGTTACAGATTTTTTTACTCACTGCTCAAATATTTCTAGGAAAAAAAAAAGCAATAAGGATTAGTCACCCTGTTATCACGCCTTTTGTTGTTAATTTATGACCTTGGAGGTCTCAAGCAAGAGTCACTAATGTTTGTAATGACATCACCTTCTCTGAATATTTTCTATTTGCATTTACCTTAAAATAATGAGTTAAGAGTAATTCCAAGCTAGGTAAGTACTGACAATACATTTATTACTCAAGTATATAGAATATAAGTGAAGTTGTAGGGCACCCCAATTAAACAGCAGATCTGCTCAAGTATTTAAAGCACTTTGGGCTGGTTTGACATTCCTGAATTTCTTTTGAAGGCAACAAGCAGAAATCTTAGTTCCGGACCACATGAGTCTGGAGATGCATAAGTGTCTTCTGGCGGACAACAGTTACCAAGGAGGCTCTCTGGCTGTCTCTGTGAAAAGATTGTGGGGAGCAGATGCTCAAACTTAAGGCTCCCCAGGGAGCTTGTCGCAGCCACCAATTATTACATTCGAAGAAGCGGGCTAAAAATAAATCTTATTTCTTTCCTGTCCTTGGGTCGAACATGAAAGCAAAATGGTCCATTTGAATAGCCAAAAACCCCCAAAACCACAAAAACCGTTTACCTCCTTGTCACTGCTGCATCATTAAAGCACTATGGAGATATGAAGGAAGAGAGGTTATTCCTTGGCAATTATTTCATTTTCTTTGTGAGTTCAAGGGAATACACTCCTAGCATGTTCTTGAAATGCAGGGAAATGGGCTGGGATCTGGTGGGATTTGGCACACCAAAGAATTGACTCTGTTTCTGCCAGTGGCCAGCAGGAGACAATGTTGCAGTGTTAATAAACTACAATTAATTCCAACTCCTGAAAAACAGTGAGCTCTGCTGACTACCTAGCGATTCTCTAATGGTCAGCAAAGAAGTGTGAATATTTTTAAGTCTTTTGAAAGGACTGAAGCATAAACAGCATTAAGGTGGGCTTTCTGAGGAGCTGTACTAGTTCACCTTTCCTAGCACAGATCCAAGCAAATTACTTCAGTTTTTGGAAGCCTTTCAGGAACTTGCAAGAATTATTTTGTAAAGCTGGCTTCTGTGGGCGCTCCTGTACTTCTGATGACACAAGGTTGCGTCATCCTAAAGGAACGATTTTGAAGATATTTTCAGACTAGTCTTTTGGAAGATACCAGTTTACAAACTGCTTCATAGGGAGTTTTATCAGATTAAACACAGAATTCTGATATCCTGTTAATGTGCAGGGATGTGACAGGTACACCCACACATAGTCTGTGTACAGAGAGAAAGAGGGACAAACATATAGGTGCTCTATTCTGGTGGTGGCTCTGTCACCACCAGAATGGTCCAATGGTATTGCCATTCATTGATCAGGAAAACTGGTATACCAAAGACGAAATATTAATTCCCTGGTCTTCTGAGAACTTTCAGAAGAAGGATTTAACTGGCTTCCATTTTTGGGCTTCGTAACACACAGTCCTTCATGTAACAAGAATTGGATTTGGTCCAGTGTCTTTATAATTTTTATGAGTCCAGTATTTTTCCACTTCTGCACACGAGACAGGCCATGAAGAGAAGTCAACATATCACCTTGTTCTCAGTTGTCCCTCTCTGCCATCCCCCTCTATCTGGTGTTATATTGCTGAGACATGCTAGCAGTGGGAGTGGGAAGCCATGAGGTGACCTACCGGCAGTCCAAGTAAAAAAGCAGAGGAACCGCATGAACAGCTAGACTTCAGGAAAAATGTCATTTGACACTGCATGTTACTCTGCCAATTTGCCTTCCTGATTGTTTCCTTTACTCTTTCATAAACTGGTGTTTGTTATTCAGTTGAATCATGCACGTCAAGAAAAAAAATAGCACACTGAACAACAGGGACTGAGGCTCAAGCTTGTATTTCTTTAGTACTTACTCAAATATAAGCCCAGTTCATAAAGTGGCAAATTAAGACTTCTCAGAGGAGTTATAACTAAATGAAGAAAAGGAGGGCAAAGTAGCCTACATACTCTTTGTCTCCTTTTTTAACCCAGTGAAAGCAGAACACTGTCACATTCCGCCTCATCCCTCTGTCAAGTCCAGGTTGAAATACCAGATAAACTTAGAATACCATGTTTCAGAGTTTGATAGAGAACAGCCACTAAATCAAAAATATGCTTAGAAAATAAGACCTGTCAGGGGAAATGTTATCATGCACCCTTCAGAAAGATTCATCTGCCCTGTGATTGAGCATGTCTTTAATAAGAGTATGGCTGCAGAAGAGGGACACTGGTGCAGCTATTCTTAGAGATCAGCCAACAGGACCAACAGGCTTGTATGTCATTCCTTATGGCTCAGGAGGGGTTTGGATGCTGAGCTTATCAGTTCTGACAGAGACTCTATGATCTGTGTCAATGTGAGGAGCATTCCGCCTGTATCTGAAGGCAAAGCAAAGGGGAAATGCAATGATAGTTAACTGCTGTTCACAGCTGAGCTGAAGGCACAGACACTATGCTTTACCTTCAACCACAAGAACCCAAGTGTCATAGGAAAGAGCAGAGCTGGTGTCTACAAAAAGCTGCCTAAATTTCCAAGGCATGTTGGTTTCTTGGCTATGGAACTTTATTTTTTATGAAAAAGCTGGCGATAAACAAGTCAGAGACCAGGTTTAAAACATACAGTTGTTATTATGGCTATGCCAACATTAACCTTGAGAGTCCTTACACTAAAACAATGACAATCCCCAGCAAAAGCAGTTACAGAGCCTTTGGCTAGGTAGTGAGCAGTCTATTTCTGGATGACTACTTGCTACCTTATAAATTGCCAGCATAGTGGATATTTATTTGCAGAGCAAAACACTGTCATAAAGGGTTACTCTTGACATCCAGGGGACTGTAGTTACATTGCAATGACTTAGGCTTTTGCTAGAAAAGTATTAATTGTTCATACTTCTTTGTCTTGAATCATCAGTGACAGGCAATTTTGGAAAAGGACTCATACTCAGGAGACAAAAAATGACAACTCCTGATTGTCAGCATGATCCACCTATCTTGCAAACTCTACAGTGAAAACAAATTTCAGTCTTCAAAGACTGCACTTTTAAAAGCAGTAGGTCAGCTTACCTCTAAGACAGAAAAGGAGGAGATTTATCTATAATAAACTGTGAAATGTTGCACTGAACAGTAGGACATCCTCCACTAAAAGCAAATTGGAGAATATTTGCATGGGCTACCATGAATAAGGCTAGGCAGAAACTGCTAATATTTGACTCTGCATTTCATGCAGTAGTTACATGGCTATTGATCAATGCTAAGACTGACTCAAGTAGTTCTTTGATTATTAAAAGAATTTTGATGTTGTTGTTGCAAATTAAGACAATTAGTGCTTTCTTCATAGATACTGACTTGCTAAGTTCATCTGTGCTAACTGCTCTGAGGAGCAGTATTGTCTTCTATATCTCCACCATGCCCCAGGCTTTACTGACCTTTTTTTTCATGCTGACTGGCTTATTCCTAATGGTATCTTTCTCTTTTGCCTTGTGCCTCATTGTCCAAGTTGCATTATGCACAATCCTTTTGTGGTACCTTATGAGTGATACTTCACTTTCTCACTTTGCGCTGAATGATACTACACTGAACCAAACATATCCTCTCTTGACTTTGCCGTGTCAGAGTCCTCATGATCAGAATATGTCGTGCTCCACAGCTGAGGCTCTTAACTTGGGTGGATTATCTGGACTCAACAAAGAGGATTTTGCCCTCTGTTCATTCATTTTCAAATGCCTGAGGATATAACCAGCTCATTGGTTAAACAACCTCCTACATCACAGCGGTACATGCCGCAAACCACTTCAAGAGATGAGAGGAGTAATTCTTCAAATAATCTTGCACAGTGGTGGAAACATCATGGGATTTATTATGTATGCTATCAAGTGTTTTCCAGTTTGCTACAGAGTTGATAGCACAGTTGAGTTTTGTAATACTTTGTCATTCTTTTATAAGTGTAGTAAGAGACTTAATCTGACTAAAAACTTTAAATGGTCTGCATCCTATAAAATACTCTCAGTAGCTGTTCAACACTATCTGGTCAACACTTGGAGATCTAACCTTATGTCACCAAAACAGGGAAGCTCCCAGGGAGTCAGGTCTGTTTTACAGCAGCAGGTTTAAGAGATGAAGAGCATTTCTTCCCTGTTTGTATAGATAATTCCACAAGACACAGGAAGACCCTCAAGACGTTATCACAATTTCCCAGTTCAGTAACCGAATTCTGAACCACATCCCTCATCTATTTTGATCCCAAATGTGGCACTACCCAGCAAAAAATGTAGCCTGCCATTTTATTTATTATAAATTCTGCAATCTTAACAGAAAATGAAAGGTTTCATCTCAGATAAGCAAAGCTGCCTCATGTTTCATCTTCAGGTGACATTCTCCTTAAAGACACAATAAACAGAAAAGCAGTATTTACTGACAGGAGTTGAAAATTACTTTGCTGGTGTCCACAGACATGTGTTAATCTATCATAGATAAAATCTGTCCCTTTCCCCCCTTCCACTCTCTACAGGTCAGCCATACTAATTTCACTGCTTTTTAAGACCACAATTTGATTTCATGTATCTGATAATCAGTTATTAGCGTCTGCAAAAACTCTTTCTTGATGCACTCTATTGCACTAGAGATGAAACAAAGGTCATAGGAGTAGTTCTGTGAAGACAGTAAATCTTGGTACAGCAGGAAGTGCTGCTCATGGTTAGAAGACAGCTGTACAAGAGATTTTCATGATCTGTGCTAAGGAGATGGGAGAGTCATGGTTACAAATCTTTCTCTAGAAGAAACACCATTCAACAGCATAGGCAGAAAGACAGGATGTCTTTAAGGGAAAATTTTTAGCTCCCTTGAGATTTTTAGTCCTAGAACCACAGAAAGACCACAGAAAAAATTAAGGAATTAGAAACTAAGGAAAGAGCAAGCAAGAGTAACATAAGGAGCATATGGGACTGATCTCTAGGCTACTCATGGTCAAAAGAATCAGCTGCCTACAGAAGACAAAGGAGAGATGGGACAGAGGAGAGAGTGGGAAAGTGAGAGACACTCTGTAGTCAGAGGAGAACCTCTGAGATGCAAAAAAATCTGGATGGCCTGTAGGACTTGTTAAGATGTTATAATCTGATGAGAAAGCTGAGAAATATATGCAGAACATTATTTTTTTGTAGTTCTATAAATCTTCTATGCTTCTCACACTCAAAAATAATCGGATTCAGAACCCTCACAGTTCGCACCGCTTGTCTGCTTCTTCCATAATACATCTGAAAATACAAATGTAACCTTCAAACACCCAGGTGGGTTAGAGATATGAGAAAAAGTGAGAAATGAGAAAAATGAGAATTTTGTCTTGAAGTTCTAAGATCTCTTGGTCTGTGGATTATCAGTTCCATGCAAAAGTGATAGCCAAACAGGAGTTGTGCCACAACGATCAAGGCAAGAGATTTCATGGTTGCCTTTTCCAAACACAAGGCGCTCAAGCAAACATGTCCAGCATGATGGCACTCAACCACAACTACTTGTAGCTGTCATCTGGAGGGGTCTCTTCCAGGACTGTATGACACAATCATCTGCATTAGGAACAGGAAGAGGAAGATGATCCTTTCTCTCTGCTCAGCACTGGTGAGGCCAGATCTGGACAACTGCATCCAGCTCTGGGCTTCACACTACAGAAAAATAGACTTACAATAGCAAGTCCAGACAAAGGTAGAAAAGATAATTATGAGGCTGGAGGAAAAGCTGAGACAGCTGGAACTATTAAGCCTAGAGAAGACTCAGGGGGGATCTTAGCAAAGATATAAATATCTGATCAGAGGAATGATAAGGGAGCCAGATAGTTCTCACTATAGCCCAGGGATGAGACAAGAGAAATGGACACACAATGAAATATGTATTTTCTATCTGAGCACCAGAAAACCCATGTGACCTGGTGGCTTGTACCTATTATTCGCTATAGATAAGGTATAAAAGTTAATTCCCAATCCCATGTGAAGATTTTGTCAGACAATGGCATATGCCCAGAGCATCCTTGTAGCACTGACTGCCTGGAAACACTCAGGTTTGCAAATCTAGCTTGACCAGCAGGGGAGAGTAATGCATCCAGCTCTGACCAGCTGCATGTGCCTGTGGAGAAAGAATAGAAGACAACATCTTGGAATGCTTGCTCTCAGTTTTTCTGCCTTTTGGTGCTTGGGACCCAATCTAAGTAATTTACTGCCCGGTGATAACTATTGTCCAGAAGTTAGATCCACAAAAATTAATAAACCCTCTACAAGGAGGTAGAATTTTATTTATTCCCTATAATGAATGCCTAGCTTTACTACCCAAGATAATCAATTCCACAAGATGAGTATGTTGCTGAGTTATAGCTGTTTCACACAAGTGTGTTTTGAGACAAACACATAGAAAATTTGATTCAGACCCTTCAATATTGAAGGCATTAAATGAGTGGGACAGCAGTGCCATTTGTTGCTGTTAATTATGAATTAATTATGAATGGATAATTAGAACTGAACCCAGCATTCTTTGTATTGGTTTTGTACTGAGCAGTATGACTAATCTAAGGCCATTGGGGTGGCTGTGCTGTCTTGCAAACACTTTTTGATATCGTGATTGTGGAACCACGTGCTCCCCTCAACTGCTGTACATATGCTGCTCCCATTGGGTGGATGAGGATGGATATTCTGTCTATCCTCTGTACCTGTCCAAGGACAAGGTACAGAGACCAATGAAGGAATAAAAAAGAAGTGCAATAACATGTCCTCATCATCAGGGAGAATGAAAGAGAGCACGCTGGCTACTTTTCCCAAGAAAGAAAATATTGTGGCAATGACTTCCCTCACACCGGTGCATGGATTTCCCAGACTAGAGTTACTCCTCCTCTGGACTAGTCCAAATCTGTAAGTATTAAAAAGAGTGTTAATGACAGTGACCTGCTGCTAAAATACTAATGCAGTTTATAAGGCAGATCAGCATCATTCATCTCATTTAGCAGGATGGAAATAGGGGCACAGGAACTTGCCTAAGGTCTTCCAGTATGCCAAGTGGTGGAGATAGAAATAGAAGCTCTAGAAGCTCTTCTCTCTGAATCCCAGCTTCATGTTCTCTCTACTGCACCTCAAAAAGGCTCCCTTCACATTTAGGAGAGATGTGCAAGTAGTAAACCCAAAAAAAACTGAAAATAGCTATCAAAAGAAAAAAAAAGATTGTGGCAGCAGGACAAGAAACTCCTCTCTAAAGTCGATAACCAAACTGTCATTTCAGGTAAGGGAGACAGTAGATGGCAGTGTCCCCCAATACTTCCTAGGGAGACACAGCTCTCACACTCAATATCCCTGCTACAGAGCACAGACCCACACCCCAGCCAGTGACAGATGCCAGACAGGACAGACTTCACTCCCCACTGCAAGTTAAAACCAGGCAGTGTCTGGAAGAGTAGTGCTATGCAGGCTCTCAGCTCATTTCTCCTAAGGAAAGCTTGTAGCTCATTTTTCCTGTCTTGCAAGTCAAGCTACTATAACTGACATCTGACAGATGACAGTAGAAGATGATGACCACTCCTGGACTGAAGGAAACAGTGGTCAGTCAGCTCATCAAATATGTCCCATAGTAATAAATCATGACAGCTTCCCATTTCTTAAAGTCCTGACATCTGGCCTTCAGACACAAGGTATTAAAAAGCCAGGGGAAAGGTCCTAGGGCAGAACAGAGATCTGGCTACAAATTATGTGTTTCCACTGGCTTCCTGTGTCACAGTGAAGAAGATAGTATGTCCCTCTGCATTCTGGTTCCTGTTGAAATGCAAAAATTTCTGCTTTGGGATATATACTAAACATTAAAAAAATTCTGCTCTCTCCATCAACAAAAGAATTCAGAATAACTCGAATGACTCAAAGAATCCAACTTCTGTGACAGATATCTAAATATCTGATGAAGTCTTCTGACAGGAAATTGTCAAGATTATTCCATTAATGTTTGCAAGACAACCCCCACACAGAAGCCCTAAGAGAAACCCAGAAGAGAGATTTAAAAAATAGATTTGGAAAGAAGCATCATTCTGCAATGGTTTTCCTAAAAACAGACCAAAACTGGGAACTATTGTAGGGCAGGGACCCTTCATATTTCTCTGAAAGAAGAGGAGCACAACAAATGAACTCAATGGAAAGGTCAACAATTAATACATCTACTACTTCCAGTGTTGTTGGATATTCTGTTGCCTTGTAAAAATCAACATAACTCTGTCAACATCAATACTGGTATGCGCAGGCTCATTACCCGACCTCTTTCTGAGGTCTGGCATTTTCTTGGACTCTGAAGACTTTTATTAGGGGACTTTGCAGCAAAACAACCAGTACAGAGCACAGTGATATGAACTTTTAACACCAAGCATCAGATTACAGCAGTACATAGACCTTACAATTGGCCTCAGGTTCAGGGTTAAAGAATAATGCCAAAATAAGCCAACATGACAGGGTATGCCACCAGCACTTAAAATTAGCCTTAGTGAGTCACTCAGACATGTACTAGAAGAGTAGATCCCAAAGCATCCACATTCTTAGCCTTCTTCCTCTAAAGCTCCAGAGTGACACTAAACTTTTAACTACAGCATCCCAGTGAGCTGGTTTAGATATACAAAACAACAGTTTTAAATATACTCAGAACATACTGTGATGCATCCCATGGTAGTGAAGGTCATAGAGGGATAAGGTTGTGGGGACAGGAACAGATTTATCAATCAGTTTTGATCACTGGCTAATTGCAAAGCTCTTTCCATTTCCAACATGTGGAAGGGAAACTTCCCTGCAGTTAAAACAGCACAAGATGAGGAATTTCAAGACTTCCATAGGCAGGATGGGGGAAGATTCTTCTGCAGAAACTGTCAAACTGCTGGACTTGTAGCTGTGGTCAGTGGGAGGACCTCCTCACAGTGCATCTTGCTGCTTAGTTTTTAATGGTCCACTCAGTGGTGCTGTCATTGCTGTGGAGAGGGGAGAGAAAAAGGAATATAATGGCCAGGCAGCTGCATCTGAAGCTTCCTTCTATGCTGATTTTAGGGTTCTTACATGGTCTGCACTGATTCTTCAGATCTTTCAAAGAGTGAGGAAAATAGACTTCTCTTTGTGCTCACAAAGATTGGTTTTTATGATCTTCTCCAAATGAATTCACTTGGTCACATACGGGCATCTCACATTTTGTGCAGTTTAAAGTTTGCCTGGTTTGTGTGTCCAGAGCTAGAAGTTTCAAGGACTAAGAAACCACTCAGAAAGAATCAGTGAAGGACATAGAAAAAGAGGTTGTTCAGCTGTTTAGGAAGAAAACGAAGAATACTTGTATGTGGATCCCTAATTTTAGGAGTCTCCATGGTACACAGGTATCTTTTAATAAGGCACTTTGCCAGAAGCTGAACAAGATATGAATGGCAGAAGAAAGCTGTGTCATCAGAGAAACTTGGAAAAAGGACATTCAATTACCTTTGTTTAATGCTTTTAGACCTTTAAGAGAATCACATTATAGCTATCCTACCTCTCAAGGTATGCTTCTCTCTTACAATCCCAATACCATATATGAAGTCAAGAAGGCCTTCACATGCTTTATTTAGTAAAAAATTCTATATTAGATTTTTTTGTCTATTTACAATAGACATTCTGTCTAGATTGCTCCTGCTTCTCTGCACCAGCCAGGCACACTGCAGCACAGCAGTCCTCCTGGACCCTGATACATCCATCCTGAAATGTCCTGAACATACATTCTGTTGCTGTGGTTTTAGCACCAACCTAATGAAAGAATCAGCTTTTCTCAAGGGCATCATCAGCAGTACCTCAGGAAGGTGCTGGCAGGTGTTCAGCAACATGGACCTTGCGTAACCCCACAAGATGAATTGCCAAGTAATGGCTTGGGCTGGGGCACAAAAGCAGTTTCTGTTGGCAGTTTCAGTTGTGCCACTGGTGACACTAAAGACAGGGAAAGGATCCAAACTTAAATATCTGACAGGTATTGGCCAGAAATTTGAATAACAGACTTCACACACTTCTCAAGCTCCTCAGTTTTCTTTAAGAAAAAGAAGCCTCAGGTTCATTTTGATGTCACAGAAGCCAGTGACTTTAAAGATTATGAAATTGATGGGTAGTCTCTCTGAACACAGGGTGAAGCTTCTCAACAAACCACTGCTATAAATCCTTGCCTTCTAGATGTGCCTGTGTTCTCCTTTTCTCCCTGAGCCATCAGGAGAACACCTTGTCACTGTCTACTCTTCTAACCCTTGTGTCCTTCCAAGTGCCCTTCAGGCAGTGTCAAGCCCCTGCAGAGGAAGAGCAGCACACGCAATGTCACCGCACAGAGCTCAGCTGTGCCCTCCAGCTCTGGTGTTTGCACCCAGCATACCTTGCCATCAGACTCCGTGTCACATTCTGTCCCAGTCCGTGTGCAGGCATGCTTGTGTTTCATGTCACATATAATAAACAATAATTTTAAGAGGGATCATCCTATTCTGTAACAGTTGTGACATACATACAGCTCATAGAACCTCTTGCTGTCTGCTTTCACAGAAATCTGAACTGAACAAGGCTATGCCAATAATTGATTATTTTTTTTAGTTCAGCTATCTAAACAAACAAAAAATAAAGATTAGGTTATACTCTTATACACCAGGATATAATTTTTCTGCTTCAATTCCCCTGCTTCCTTCAACAACAAAAGTATCACAGAGTTGCAGAATAAAATGAGTTGGAAGGGACCACAAGGACCATCTAGTCTAACTCTTAAGTATCCATCACATAAGTAGGTATCATACTTCTTTCCCCCTAAGGATAATGCCCTAGAATAACTGACCTCTACAGATTTCATATTTTCCAGCTATCTTTTAAAGAGATAATAAATTCTTTATTTTACTATATGATGTTCCAGAAGATCATGAAGAATGTAAATCACAATAATTAGCAAACTAAGCTATTTTAATAAGGAAACAGAAATTAATATTTGTAGTGCATAAAGTTCCAAAGGCCTGCCAAAAAACCAGTTTCACTTTCACTTTCTATATGTTCTGTTAAGCTACTGGGAGAAGCTGCCATCCCAGCTAAGGGGTCCACAATCCTCACTGGCAGGAGAGGGTAGGACTGGAGAATGAGAACATCATGAGAGGACAGTTAGAAGACTTTCTGCCAGCTCCTGAGTGTATTCCACTAGGAGTGACATGCACATGAAAGCATTCATTATATATATCCATTATAATGTACATATACTGCAGTAGCACATGCATTCAACAACAGCTTGGGCACTGTGCAATGTAAAAGGACTTAAGCAACCTCACTGTCATCCCTAGCTGACCCCTGACTATCAGCAGTAGCCTGGGACTACTCCTTGGAAAACTACTCACTTACATGACTCACAGCTGTAGAAAACCCTGACAGGAGTAACCTCCTGCAAGGCCTTCCATCTAGAAATCTCAAGAAATTGAATCTCAAAGTGTTCCATTCCAAGAGACTGATTAAAATTATATTAAGATAAAGTTACAGACAGGATCCTCATGGTATAAAGTACCCACCTCTCCCTCATCTTTATGATGACCAGTTTCTTTAAATCCTGGCAAATGTCCCGGCCCTGGTGTTTCAGAACAAGAATTTTAACTTCATGGCTCGCCTATTAATCTATATTAAATGAAATCAAAGCTAAAGCTCAAAAAGAAATCTAAACTTTTTGAAGAAGCTAATATTTTTGGGGTTTTTTTCCTTTTTGTTTGCTAATCATTATATTCTGTTGAATAACCCGTGTATTTCCCAATATAGCTGCAAGGAATTTCACAATAGCATTCATTCATTTAAAAAACAGGAGAGAGTCAAAGCTCTTCTGTCTTACATCACTTTCAATGAATGCTTTAGAGTGAAATGGCAATCATGAGACCTCCAGCCTACACAAGGAGGAAGTGGTTTTGCAGGCTTGCCAGATTAAAGAGTGACATCACATCATCTTCGTCAATGCTGATTCCAGCTCTTCGATAATCAGGCAAACATGGAAAGTGCTGTTCTCGTATCACATGGTCAGACATCACTTTCCATTCATTAGTGGAGCTAGCAGTGCCTGCCTCAGCAGAACTCCTGCCTCCTCTACTGTAGGAAATTTGCAAAAGCTAAGAAAATGTGACAGAAAGAGCAGCCATCTCTACTCCCTGGCTGACCTATTCAAGATGCACATTCCAAAGCCACTTTCCATTTGTTTATATCACAAGTCAGGGAAAATTGAAACACTGTCCTTGTACAGAAAAACTGTTACGTGCCATCACTTTCAAACAAGTGTTGCAATTTTTGTGTATAAGGGTGAAACCCTCTGAGAGATTCAGGTTTTCAAATTGCTTATGAAACATGGACTTAAACCACAACAGAAAACATAATTGCATGTGTTTAGTACCCCTTTCTGAAAATGCTCTAACAAAAACTGCAGATCATGGACATGATCCCATTGAATTCAAGAAGGGCACCACAAATTTTTTTGTACTTTTTCTTTTTTTCCACAGAGTGCCAGTAACTCCCAGACTTGTACTTTGCTGTAAGACTTATGCACTGAAATAAAAGATAGCTTGGGTTCATAGCAAACACTTCAGAGAGTTTTCTGAGGTAATAAATTACACAGTATACGGTTTCTGTTAATAGAAATTTGGGCTTAACCTGCAGCCTTCTTGAATTGAAGAGGCAAGAATGTCTTTCTATAGACACCTATATATAGGTCTAACATATTACACAGCACAGCTGATACACGCTCCTGATCTGCCTGGAGAGGAAATTATCTGTCACATATGGTCTCAAAATTACATTCATTGCTGTCCTTTAGCTGAGACTTAATGCTTCTCTACATAGAACACAGAGTAGAGATGCAGTTATTCAACACTTCTCAACAGAACCCCAAAAAAACATGCGAGATCTTTTAAAGAAGAACAGATGAGGTCTGTGGCCCAGGGATACTTGCATGGTCCAAGGCATCCCCACTTCAGAGCTCTTACACCTCTCACCTGAGTCAATGTCCCTCAGCAGAGGCATGCAGAGCACAGGCAGCACAGACTCTAGCACAAGGCTTCCTTCAGAAGCTCAAGGGATTCATTCAAAGCACAGTACCAGACAACAGCCAAGGTGAAGACAAGGCAACAAGCTTCTCTCTTCAGGTCCCTTGTAGGCTTCATCTTTATTCACTTCTACTCTTTGTTCTCAAAGGCTGGAAAACTAATTCCTCCTCATCTGGGCTGAGAGGACAGGCATGGAGATCTCCAGCTGAGACTGGGCCCTGAGAGAACATTCAGCTATGATGCCATGCCATCAACCCAGACTCACATTTTCTGCAGATTTATGCTTGTCTGAGTTTGGAATCCAAATAGGCAAGAGATGCAGATGAAGCTTTTCTCATGGTTGAGGCTTTTAACAGGTTCTTCTTTTTGACCTTCTGGTGCCCAGGAGACCAGATCACCAAAGTCAATGTCTCAATAAAAGCACACATAACCTTGTTCTGTTTCATGTAGCTTCATGATTTCTGTAGGGAGCACCTCTTTAGGACCTCAAACCTTTGCTTATCTAAGAAGCTATTGAAGGAGGAAAAGGAATGGAGAAAGGGGGAAAATACACTGTAGGACAGGTCACAGGCCTGAAATATTTCCACTTCATATCAAAAGTTTCCTTGATTGCTAGATGACTTGTAAAACAAAAAAAACAAACCAAACAAAAAACCAAATCAAAAAAGCTAAACAAACGAACAAAACCCCTAAAGTGCTCAGTATTACTTTTTAAATGGTAGGATTAAAACCACAGCTCATCTAAACTCATTTTACCCCCACTGTTAATCTCTGGGAACTCTGGGTAAGCTTAGAGGTGAAAAACACCAAATCTTATCAGACTAGAAGCAAGTTGTTCCCTGAAGTAAACTAAGTTCCCTTTTTCATTTGCACAGCTATGTCATAAGTGGTAGAGGAGGAAATCTCCCGAGCCTGTCAGACCCAAAAGTGGTATCACACGACAACGCCCACAAGGTTAAACAAGCACCAGTCTGATAAACGCCAGTCAAACAAAGGAAAGAATTACTGCTCCCTTTTTGAACTGGAAGTCCCAATCAAGATTATAATCCCCAGATACTATGCTCCAAAAATAAAAATTCATAAAAAGAAAAAATACACAAGTGTACATTGGAAAAAAATCAACCAAGGAGGTCTGTCATAGGTACTGTTATATACACACTCATATAGTTCATCTGAACTGAAGCACTCTACAAATGAGTGCATCTCCTCAGGAGTTTTCATTGTAAGAATGAAATTTCTCAGATCTCAGGAGGCAGCAAACAGCAAATCATTTAGATCAGGAAACCTGGATAGCAAACAGCAAGTGCGCCTTGTAGCAGAAATTCACTTCCTCAAAATAGTGGCATTTGCACCGAATTTATAAAAATCCATTTTAGCCACTTCTCTTAATCTAGCATCTTGGGTTCATGATAGATGAAAATGCTCTGACCACAGACATTTCCTAACTGAAATGGAATTGGGAAGTGATGCCAGCTTCTTCTGTCATTCAAAGGTTTTGGTTAATAAGCGTCACATTAGATCCATTTGAAAAAATTTCACTTATAATCACGGGATGCTTACTTATTCCTTATGTTAATACTCTTTATTTGGAATCTAAAGGTCTAACAGGAGAAGTAAGGCCACTGTGTTACACACTATACATACTAATGTTACAAGTGGATTCTGAAAGTTCTGAAAAACTTAGGTTGAGTCAGACATTCAGGTAGAGTATTGGTGGGGGGAAGACTGGGCTGTGGACCTTAGGAGAGGTGATAAGGATATGCATTTACACTAATTAGTTTTGCACAGCCTAGGTCTGAGTGCAATCCCTTATGTAGGAGAACAGCCAATAGTGTGCACCCTCTGATGGCAGGTTACAGGCAGCTGAGATGCCAGGTATGCACTCTTTTTGTAAAAAACACAGCAAAGTAAAATGAAAATATCACAGAGAAAAAGTCAGCCTTATTTTCTTGAGGCTAGGTGAGTGCTACTCTAGACAGGTGTCTTTTGGAATAGTTATAGTACACAGTGGTTATAGTACACAACGGCAAAGGATTTCTTGAGGATGTTTTTTCCTTGTCCATACTGAAATCTTGCTCCTCAACCCTGCCAATGCCAGAATCTGTCAGACTCTATAGCTAGCATACCAAACAGAACCCATCCAGACCCAGCCTGAGGCAAAGGCAGGGAATATGGCTGTCTGTGAAGGCAGCCAAGCCCTCAAGCATTCAAAAAACCAAAAAAAGTCACTTTTCCAGACAGAAATGACTCTTATTGCTTTTATTGCATCTTTCATCTGTTACCTGTGGTGAAGAAATAGCAAATTCTCATAAGAAGCTTTCTCATAAAATTCTCTTTGCTCACTGTTCTGCTGCAAAAAGACAGACACCCCTAAATTTTGCCTGGCAGAACACATATTACTGCTCTGACAACAGAAGTGATAAAGAGAGAATCTGCAATCATAAGTATCCATCAGGATCACATAGCTGCAAGAAAAGAAAACATAACTAAGAACAGTAAATGGCTTAACAAGAGCTCTGTGTTTTTAAACACAAAAGTAGCTAGGAAGTGAACCAGATTTAATACCTTCCCTTCTTCTGTAAAAGGGTAACAACTTCATTTGCTCTAAATGTTGGAGCTACTCACAGAGAAAGGTAGAGCACTACAGCAGAACTTTTCTTCCACATTCCAGAAGCACACACCAGGTTTATCATTTGCACAGGACCAGGCAAATGAATGGAGAATGGTCAGTCCCCTGACATGTGGCCCACAGCAATACCAAGACAGCAACCCTACAGCACAGCCACTAAATTAGCACTTTGCAGTGGCTTTCCTTCAGCACAGACATAACTTTATTGCTGGGTTGAAAATATTCCCACCAAAAATGCAAAGGGAAACCTCTGAGTTGTAACAGGAGGAGAAATATAAAAATAGTTGCACACTGAGCACAACTCATTAAGAACTAAAGATCAAAGTTCCCAGCTAGAGTCAACTGTCTTCCAAAATAATCTTTGTAGCTGCCATGAAAACCACAGTAACCAATGGCCAAAGGCTCACCCCTTCTGCATGACATGAAAGCCCACAAACAGAGGTAAAGGAAAGAGGGTGCAAAAGAAGGGAAGTCCCTCTCTGTCAGTGGAATTTGCACACCAGGCTGCTGCCTGCTTCCTTACAAATCAGAAAGGCTATTGTGAACTGGGAACTGATAGCTGCTATCAGATCTGCATCTGTTTGGCATAATCCAGTTCCTTGGTGTGTGAGGTGATCCTCAAATGAAAATTCATTTAGGAATTGCTATCACTAATTCTACATATTTGAGAGGGAAATGTAGACAGTGTTAAACAGCCTATCCATCCATTAATTACACATACAATAAATTATGAAACACTGTGGGACTACATATTTGGCCAAACAAGCAGTGATGGGACTAGAGGACACAAAAGTAACATCTGAAAAAGACCATCAGATGTTTTTCAATCCAGCATCTCTAACCAGAATGAAATGCTGAAAATGCCCCTACTTGGTGCCCAGAGTTCGCAGGTGGAAAAGTCCCTACTTTTCTGGCAGGGACTGTCAAGATAATGCAGAACTTGGATGCAAAGCTAACCATCATGTTGCAGAGAGTTTAACTTCTTTCCCACTCTTGGGCTGGAACTTGACAGGCTGGACAAGCAAGAGGAGGGAAATAAAAATGAGAGTTACCAGCTCCTCTGGAACACCAAGCACCTTCAGAGCAATATCACTTCCACTTACAGCCCTACTGAGGCTAATCCTGTTCTCTGATGCAAGAGGACCTTTCTGTTAGCTGAGGGATATTCTACCTTGCACAGGGAACAGCCAGCAGGAAAAGAGGAAGCACAGACTCTCCACCTCTCTCCTCTGCTCCACAGTCCACAGAAAAGTACCTTCGAAGATTTCTAGCTCCTTAAATGTGAAACTCCATCACTGAAGACACCCACTGACAGAGCAAAACAGGATTCGTGATCAAAGAAAGTTACTCATATTTGGACATGTATGGAAGGGAGAGAGATCATGATGGAAGACGAGTGACAGGAATCGGGCAGAGCTCTGTGTTGGTATTATGTCCCATTATTTAATGTTCTTAGACTGTTTATTCAGTTTACGCTTCTTCCATGGATGAGGGTTTTTGAGTTTTCAGTGACTGAAGTCACACTTGCTCAATCGCTGATCAGCTCCTTTCCTTGCTTGTGTATTCTGGGAGGTCCCACCAGATACACCAAAATGGGGTCATTATGCCATATGCTTATTTACTATGGGTATGTTAGACCTTTTGTGTGCTATTTTTTGCTTGTTATCCATCATTATATGTATTTATCTTCAAGTAGCATATGGAGTAGTAGGATGGGGTATATATATGGAGTCAACAGATGGTGAGACTGTGTGTGATTAATATGTTCTCATAACTTTTTATTGTCTCTTGTTCTTATGTTCTACTTTCAAAGTGTCATTACTTTTGTCATCCCTGTTCTCATTTCTTTATTCTTGTATGCTATTAAACAAAGACAAAAATTTCAATGTCTGGGCTTGAGATTTGTCTTTTTAGTGTATAAGGTGCTACCTTTATTGAGGTGTTTCATAGGTTATTCAGGCCAACAGGGCCCATGTGTTCTGATCTCTTTGTGTAACACCAGACACAGAATTTCATCCTGCAACTTCTTGAGCTAGAGGAGTGTTGCTCCCACCTACTACAGGAACACCATCAATATTTTATTGTTTGTATTTCACATGGATTTCATTCTGTAAAATGATAAAAATCCTTGAGGAGATAAACAATAATTCATGCTATTAATTGTAACTTAAATGCAGACGGAAGGGCGTACATCGAGTTTGACCAGGTTTACCATCCTCTGGAGACATTGCAGAACCCTGGCTGAGATTTCACATGCACACTGGGACACATGGCAGGGAAGCAATTGTGCACATGCTCTGGAATGACCCCACATGTCAGACAGCGAACAGCTTCATTCTGTTTTATTTTGACTGTCCTTGCTCAAGTAGCACAATGGTTGCTTGTGGCACAGGAAGCAAAGGCATGTTTTTCCACCCAGTGAATAGTTTCCAAGAAGCCGTTCACCTTTTCCTTATCTAAAAGGGTGGCCATGTTATCAAAGGTCTCAGTTTAGCTCTATTGCCTTTCCCTCCCAGCATTTTACATTTATTACATGGAAACTGTGTATCCAATATTTGTTAAAATCACTCAATAATGTCTGTTGATTTTTACTGCCATTTTAAAATGTTGTTTGAACCCATGACTCCCTCCTCTACCCTTAAGCCTCACGCATTTTGGAAACAAGGATAGCTGTTTATCAAACTCTTCAGGAAAGGGCTTTTGCTCTTATGGCAGCATGATCAGTTCAAAAATATACATGGCAATAAGTGCAAGCAAAAACTTCCATCCTGATCTATAAGTATACAAAGCTTCATGTCCTTATTTATCTTTTATTTCATTATTAGATGAAATGTAAACTGTGACTTTCAGAACCTGCTGCTATATATGAGATTATGGTGAAAAGTCTAAGCACAGGATGATGAGAACAACATACTTCCAGATGCTGAATAGGAAAGGACCTGTAACTATATGCACCCCTGATTTCCCTAAAATATGATTTCTATAAGTTTTTTATGTTAGACCTTTCTCTGGATGGACCATGCCTGGCACAATATTGTTTAATAGCAAGCCACCAATTAGTAGCAAAGGAGTAAGCAACTTGCAGTGTTATACAGGTTGAAGCATATCATCAATAGCCTGTTATTATCTCATTCAGAAAATTACTACCAAAGTCAGGGGTTTTGCAGATATTATTAGTCTAGATTAGTGAAAAACAAGACATTTTAATATGAGGTTCTGAGTATGACTGTTATTCTGTGAAGATGATACTATGCCTATAAACAAGACGGATTACAGATAATACCCAAGTTGACCCAAGTAGAACACTAACACCATTTCAAACAGTCGTACAGTAGAGACATCTCAACTATACCCTCTTCAGATCATGTAAGGAAGAAACATATGAGTTTCTTAACTGGCTGTTTTACCTGGACAGGGGGAACACAGACAGCAATTTTAGATGACTATCAATGATTGTCAATATTGTCAACAACTATCAAGAGTTAAACTCTACCAGAGTTTACAGAGGGATGTAATCACTGGAGACATCAGCAACTGGTCATAGATCATTGAATGTTGGGGCTTTCATTTTGGAATGGTTTTGAAACGGTGTTATGCTCATATTGATCACGAACTCTTTTTATGTTTGAGTGGTGAAGGAGCAACACTGACCTAGCTAGCTAAATGTGCAGGTGTGACCCTATGTGTTGCATAGAGGTTGATATTACACAGCACTGGTCAGCTCAAATAACCCATGAATCAAACTGTCAGGCTTTGAGTGAAAACCAAACATCCACAAACTGAATGAGAGAAAGTGAAAAAGGAGACCAAAGATAAGTCATCAGAGTCAGTTCTCCTCATCTCTAACAGCCTGATGACAAGCAGTTGCTATTTCTTCACCTTTCTAGTAGACAAGGCCCTACTAAAATTAGAGGTAAATTTTACAGCAGATTTATAAATATGGAGGACAATGTGCGAGGACCATGAAATTTGAGTGTATGAGTTATCTGTTAGCTGGCTGATTACTGTTCCTTCCCAGGAAGTACCACGATTTAAAAAAAAAAAAAAAGGAAAAA
>VXBB01006912.1:48700-82659 GCA_013399915.1 Illadopsis cleaveri
AAAAAAAAAAAAAAAAAAAAGCTTTTCAATCCCTTTTTTGATGCAACTGGTTTAAGAAGAAGAAAACATGCTTTGTGTAAATGCAGGAGATAGGTTACTGTCTTTGCTGACATCCCAGAAATATGAACATTTTGACTTCAGGGCACATCCTTGTTGAAACAGATAAACTAAAATGAAGAAAGTACTAATTTTCAAGAACCCTGAATACTTTAATTGCTGAGTTTTCCCAGCCAGAGTCTTCTGTATGTTCCCAGTCAAGAAGGATTTGGCAATAGGTTCAGATATATTGTGAATGTCTTTCAACTTGTGGGGGCTCAGGTTATATAAGCACAGCATGTTTATATTGAAGGATGGGTAGATGTCTCAGATGAAGAGGTGAGGAGAAGAGAAAGACCATATAAATGGTATAAATGTGTGTTAATGCTGTGCTGAAAATATGCCGTGATGATACCAGATGTTGCAGCTGTTACTTTCCATAAACACAATGTACAGGCAACAGCAGGAGTGTGAGCTGGTATGGCAGTATGCTGGATTAAACTTCCTTGGAAATAAATTGCATTTACACTGCTGTTTTCAAACTATTTGAGAATGCATGCTTGCATTGCTTATGTGTTCACTACAAATATTTTCCCTGTGAATAATTACGTGGCATCTTTTTGTTAAATAGCATCTGGTTACCTACACAAAGAGACCTGAACTCAGTATTTGAATTCCTTGTCTGGAATTTACTCTGTCAAGTATCCCAACATATGCTTCAGCTGACACATCTCTTCCTGGTGCTGCAGCAAACATATAAAAGGAAGTATAAAGAGAAACAATGACTGTACATGCTTCATGCTGGTGTTCTACACATATTATACAACTTTAAGGGCAGAATGTGTGGTACTGATCAATGGGCTCCAGTTTTGAAGGCTTCTTTACTGTCTATGAATGGTACACTTCATTTTCTGGGACTTCATTTTCAACACTATTTTCTATGAAGAGCTTTGGCTATCAACTACATGGAAGAAAGTACTGAAAAAAATTACTTTGATTTCTCTTCGCTGTTGAATTTACTTCCAAAAAAAAATTTAAAAAGAACAAACATAATCTGAGATTAGAAGACTCCCCTTCTGTGTTGTCCATCAGTTTGGTAAGGAACATGGTGCTGACAGAAAAAGAAGAGACAGTTTGGGTAGGCTAGCAGAAAGACAAAAGAAAAAATCCGGGGTTCTTTTGCAGAAATCAACCTTGATTTTGCACCAGATACATGTTGACAAAGAGGTATGTGCACTGCACATTGCATATTAATGAGACCTCCTCACTGATCTTTAATCAAACCCCAGCTGAGCCCTTCTCTACACTTTTCTTTGATATCTATACTAGCTTTCAAACTTGCAAATAGGGTATTTTTTCACTCCATATATGCCCAGTTTGATTATTTCTCCACACTGGTTAGTCCTTTGAGTTTCTTTTTGTTCAGGGTTTTAGGAGGTTTCAGCCTCTTCTAAATACTTATTCATAAACTTTTTCAGATAGAATTGATTTCTGTTTCATGTTTTTATTTTTGCAGAGGAGTACAAAGGTTTCTTGCTGCTGAGAGCTGACAAGAAAGAATTCCAGTCAATCAGTTCTGTGCTCAAGGTCAGGTAGGAAATTTCAGCTTTCACTTCAGTACCATATACATACTAGAATATAGGCTAATATGATCTTTCCTTAGACAAACCATTGAGATATAATTGCTTTTAAGTGCTGGACAGAATTGCACCCTTGCTCACACTGATGTAATACAAAAACAAAGAAGCTCTCTTAGAGATCACATGGTCCAACCCAGGTTGCTTATGATCAGCTTATGACCCATTATTATTTCATGTCTTGACTCTGGCCTTCTTCTGGAGAAAGGAACAAGTCTTGTGGTTTCAGTTACAGAGAGGTTTTGGTTTGCAGCTTGCCTTGTCACTGAAGGTCACCACCCCACCTAGAGAGTGTGCTTGAAGCCACAGAGTGAGGAGACCCACTTGCTGCCTCTCCTCAGTCTCACAAGCACTCCTGTCATTTCCTCTTCAGACAGACCTTGAGCAGATTCTCTTCACCCTGAGCAGCACTTGTCTCTACGGAATGTGTCCTGGTGTACTTGGAAATATATGTCCCATTGACTTTCGCGGGAGTTTTGCAGTAATAAAGCCCTGCTCACCATTGGTAAGTAGGACAGACACTTATGGAAGTGCTAGCATGAACAGGTTATGAATTATGACAAAGCACATTTGAAAAAAACTCAAAATGTTTGCACAGTACAAGCAGCTTCAAATGAGAAAATAAACACTGAATTACAGCGGGTATATTGATTCCATTTGGAAAGACAGAAGTGTGGTGTTAAACAAGAAAATTAAAACATTTCCTCCTCTTGTCTTAGTTTTGTCCTGGCATGAGAACAGAGCCTTGCATTTTCTGGACACTACTAGGAAACACATTCATAATGGTACTCAAATATAGCTATTACCATATTTAAATATTTCCTCACTGTTTATTACTTACACGGTCAGCTATAGCTGTTTCCAAGTCAAGACAATTACGACATGCAGACGAAAAAGCTGAAGGGGAGGAGGGAACAACTTTTGTTCCTAAACAGCTTACCTCTTCAAAAAAGAACAATGTTTACTGAGATAAATGAAGAGAGGGTGGTTGTTTTAGATCACTATGACTAATGTTAAGAAACAGCTGGTAAGGAATATTAGGTAATCACATACACAGGCTGCACATTGGGAACATTACGCTAACATACCTACTATAATTTTATTCCTTTCCCCACGCATTTATTCAAGTTGCAGCTGTGATACTGGCTTTTGAACACTAGAAACTATCAGGAAAAGCAGCATGAATCATCATCTTTTGCTTGTGTTATTTAACTTAGTCACTCAAGAGCAGTTCTTCCAAGAGAATAATAGAAAGAAAATGATAGTTTCTTTGAGAGATTTGTGGAGATTGTATTTCCTTTCCCTTTCCCTTTTTCCTTTCCTTTGTCCTTCCATTCTCTTCCCTTCTTTCTTTTTTTTGTTCTTTACTGGAGATAATCTCTAGGTTCTTCAATTAATTCAGAGTTCCAGCCACCACACAAATGGTGAGCAATTCATTCAGATATATGTTGAAAATCTCACTCAAGATCTCAGACATGAAGCGGGGTTCTGCATTGAAATATTTGTGGTGGTCCCCATTTCTCTTCTGTGGGATTGACCTAAATTTTTAACGCAGGTTATACCTGTACAGATGGCAGCACATTTGTTCCACTGTTTCACAACACACCAGCAAGGAAGGAGAGAGACACAGCAAGGTTTACTCTGTACTGATGACAAGTTTTATCCTCACTGCTTCTGTTCCTGATCCCTTTAGAACAAATTCTGACAAAGAAATTCCATCTCCTGTCAAGATGTTTCTAGTGGCTTTGTGATTAAACACACTTTTGTTCATGAGGTCATCCATTTAACTTAGGCCAGATGATAATTAACTATTTCCTACTGAAGGCAGCCCTGCTGCCCTAAGCAAGCTCCTCTTTGCTCAGTGCTCACCACTCAAGCTCACTGCTGCTTTTTTACCAAAACTCCCATTTCCTTGACTTTTATACTTCTGTGAGCATGAGTAGGCCACAGAAGCCAATTCACTCAGAGAAGGGTCTCTACTGCTTTTGCAAAATGCAACTACACTCAAGTCCCAGGAAATCACCCTTAAGGCAGGAAGGTTCCTGGAAAACTGTGGTTCAGATATCAGAGTTAAGTGGACATGCCTGCAAACACCAGCAGGAGCCATCCTAAGGATGACTGAGAATTTTTAGAGAGGGATAAGGAATTGACAGGACAGTACTAAAAGCTTCAGGTTATTTTGGATGTTCTGTGACAGTGAAACCACAGTTCAAGCCGTCCTTTCCCTCCACTGTATGGCAAGTAGAGGACTCGTGTCCTCAGTTTTCCCAGTACTTTATACACACACACACATATGCAGGCAATATCTGGCCATGCTTTGGCATTTTATCAGTAGCCTTTCAAGCCTCCTTCATCCATATCTTATTTCCCTAGCTAAGACTTTTCTTCTGGATCACAGGTTTGTTAATGCAAACTTTCTGAGATCCTGGGAACACCCTCGTGCCCTTGCCACAAGAAGTAAGATGTGGGAAAGAAAGCCATAAGGAATAAACATGGAGTGTCTTGCATAAAATAATTATAAGTTGGTGGAAATAGGTCTACCTTACATTTTTAGAGGAAGACAGAACAGAGCAAGACTTTATTGCTACACCAATGTGCATGGCCAAACAGGACAAGATCCAGCCAGTGACCTTCCTCCAATCTAAAACTTCTGGAATATGGGAAGGAGCAGCACACTTACGCACCTGATATCTCTAGGTTTCAGCTTCTGTATCCTCTCCTTGGCGTCCAAAAGATGGAGTCAGTTTCTGTCCCCACAGGATTTAAGGCTGGTCCCTCAAGATTGAAATATATTATTTCCCAGAACTTACTCCTGAACTGCAAGCTCTCCACTACACCATGCAGCACTCTAAAAGTACTCAGTAGAGCTAAGTAAACAAAAAACATGTCAGGGTTATGGACAATGATCATTAAGATTTCACCACCCTTTACTTCATGCCACAATAAATACATGGATCTATAAAAGAACAAGACCTTTCTCCTTTTCACCATCCTATCAGAGTCTTCCTTTGAGCTCAGTTCTTTTGGAATTTCCAATCAGATCACATTCTTCTCCTGAAACACAACTCCCAAACCAACCTTTTTTTTTCTAACCCAATCTGCCCATTAGAAAATCTTACCTGTCTCCAATATTTTCCCCCTGTGTTTCCTCATTTATGTGCATTTTTTTCTATATCTGATAATGTTCTTTTAACCAATACATTTAAAGACAAGACAGCCAAAATGGTTTGTTCTAAAAAAACTTCAATCCTTGACTCAAATGTTTTATACTTCCATCACTAACCATCAAAATTTAGGAGCTAACAATTGTCCTTCATCTGAAGGGATGTGACAGTCTCACCTTCAAAAATGAATGCACATGGGTAAAAAAAGCATTTATGAAAAAACAATATGTATAGCCAGAGTAAAAAAAGAACTTCATAACAACAACCAAACTCAGGCAGAAGTTTCTCAGATTATGCAGGTCAGTGTGGTAGGGATGTTCAAGAATACCCTGTATCTATTTTAAGAAATTCATAGTCTGGAGTGTGCCAGTGGTACAGGAGAAGGCAGAAGTGGTTTCCAGCTGGCCGCCGCTCACTACCAGGCTCTCCCTTGATTCTACCTCTTCCAAGATGAGTGGCAGACAAACTCTGGAAGATTTATTTAGCTGAGTCAAAAATACCACTGTAGCTTGCTGAATGCCTCTTTTCTGCACCTCCCTGCCACAAATTGCGACCCCAATAGAGCAGGCAGTGATAGAGTACATGGGCCTGCCTGTCAGTCCACTACCTAACACAGTTTTATAAATTGTTTGAGGTGGATTTTATGCTGAAATATTAGATAGTGACCTGGGACAGCCAAGGAACTGATGTGAATCCTGCTTTGCTACCTTTGCAGCAGAAACAATAATCTCTGATGGAGCTGGGGACCAGCCATCCCTTAAACCTCCACAGTTAAATCCACCAATTAGCCCCCAAACACCAAGCTGGCAGCTCCAAATATTCTCTGTCACAGTTCCCATCTGTTGACCAGTGGATTCTTCTCAGATGGAAATGCACAAACCAGTTTGTATCTCTCCCTTCTTCTCAGCAAAACCTGCCCCTGCACAAATCACTATGGAGCCTTATGGATGCACTGACCTCCAAAACACAAAATCTTTGCTCTCAAGAAGCACTATTCCATCAGTCTATTGGGACATCATTTGAGAGCTCACAGAGGATAAGCACAATATTCCTGAGTTCACTGCTCTTCCGAGTTGCCTCCCACCATCCTACAAGCCATTACAGTCTGTCACAACAGGGACAAAACAAGACAGGAGGAGGGAGAATTCCTCCACAAAACTGTCAAGCTCTTTAAATTAGTGAAATTTTGAGAAGTTCTATAATTGATTTTAAAATGTTGCAGAGAGGGAAAGCTAAGAACTTTGTTAAAACTGAACACATATCAAAACTCATGTTAAACTTTTTTTTAAAAAAAATTAATTTTGGCAAGTTTTTGCCAGAGGTGGCAGAATTCTGGGTAGTGAAAGTTTATAAATTTTCCATGCATCTAGGCACACCAGCAAGCATAGTCAATATGGGTGTGGGCAAGTAGTAGTATCTTCCAGTCTTAAAAAATGTTTCTGTTAGCCAACAAGGCTATAAATACTTGATTGTAAATAGCATTTATGAACCCACAGGTGACTGCAGACAGAGCTGTTTAATAAATTTAAACTAGGTCCTTTGAAGGGCAAAAAAATGCATTCTGCTCCATCCACAGAGGAGAAACACTAATTTTCAAATGATCCATCTCAAACTCTAAAATCTTGTTATGGTGTCTAGTTTTGAATAAACCAGAACAGAGGTATCTCTGGCAATATTAACCATTTGAGATCCCAAAAGCAGTTTCTGCCTCACTTTGTCTCACTTCCACCACAATCTCCAGCTTTCTCCCCAAAGTTTAGCTGGGTCTGCCAGGACAGTGTTGCCACATGACAAATAGGAGTTTCTCCCAGCTGCACCCCCATCTTTACCATCATTTCCAGACAGATGAAAAGTGCTTTGTTAACAGTGAGATTTTCAAAGGGCGAGTTAATTTACAGCTGACAGTTCAGTCTCAGTATTTAAATTTACCATCTGGACATGTGCATAGTTCATCAGAAGGTGTCAAGTGCGTGTTTATGGACACCTGTCATCATTATGGACACTTCCCCATCCAAAAGACATGGTCATTCACATAGCAAAAAATCAAAACAAAGCTGGAGAAGAAATGTCTTACAGTTACTTGTGATAATCTAGAGTGTTCCAAAGTGAAGGGCTGCCGCCCTATTACTTGACCCCCACCAGACCAGCTCTGTTTGTTGGGGCCATTGTCTCTCAAACTGTCCCTCTTGGCTTGTTGGGAGGACAACACAGGGATGACTAAATTTGCCCAGGCTTCAGATTACAAAAGGTTTTATTTGCATCTACTCTACTGATTATTGCAATGGCTTCTGAGACCACTTAACACTAAACTAGGTTAAAGAAAGAAAGCAATAAATTTATTCCAGCAATGCAAAGCTGACTCTTCTACTCACGTTTTTTAAGTCTCACTCCTATCAGAAGTACTTGCAGAGCTCTTTTGATGAGCCAGTGCTTTCCAAACATGGCACATTAATGAACTGTCTTAGGGGAATTATATTTAGCCAAACTGAGGAACAGATAGTGATCAGAGGCCCTTCACAGCATCTTGTATAGTTCCTGAAGTTCATTCTACCAGCAGCATAAAGAAACAGGCTCAAAAGCCACTACTGGGTTTCACTGCACAAGGTTTACACTGGCACCTGTGGATGTTGGCAGGAAGTCTATAGGAGGATGCCAGTGCCCTCAGGCCTGGCACAGGCATAGTCATAACATGATGCCTGACCTGACTCGGGTGTTCCCTGGCAGCCTAAGGAAAACACACTGTTCCCCCCGTTCCTCCTCATTAGGGAAGCAAGTTTGTTGCATGTGCTATGGTCAAGACAAGAAGTTTGGTTTATGACCCTAGTTTAGACCACAGTAAAAAAGTACAAGACTTCCCAACAGGTATCCCCAGACAACACTAATCACAGCTGCTGCCTATTATATTCCCTTTTCTCATTCTCATTTGTTTCACCATTCTCATTCTCTCTCAAATAAACACCAACCACCCCTGCTTACTGTTCTTCCCACAGGTCCCAGTACTGCTGCATAAATAGCTTGATTGTCTAATCCAGGTGATTCTGCCATTTCTGATGGTATCAGCTGCAGCTTTTGCCAGTTTCTTGAGCTTCTTGCTTTATTGCATCATGTTCAGGAATTTCTAATTTGAAGCCCAGTAATCTCTCTCCTGTTAGCCAAAGTTTAGGCCAGGACCTAGTCAGTTTCTTACCAAGACAGCTAAACATAATTGCTCTCCAATATCAATTTCACAAAAAACAAACAAACAAACAAACAAAACCCAAAAAAACAACAAAACAAAAAAAAAGAAAAAACACAAAAAACACAAAAAAACCACAAACAAACAAAAAGCAACCTCCACCATCTTATATTTGCACAAATCTCATCCATAAGAATATATTTAAATAGCATTATCTTCTATTTTTAGTGATTCCTTGATAGCAAAAACTGATCCTACAAAGAATACTCTTAGGAACACAGTTGCATTGTGCACCTTTTCTATCCACTTGGTGTCTCTGACTGAATGCACCTTCATGGAAGCCACTCAGTCCTCTCTTGTCTTAAAACTGAACAGCTTGAATCTATGATCAACCAGTGCATAAAGGCATAAAGGAAATGGATGACTTAGAGGCAAGGAACCCTTTTTCTGCAACAAGCTTATGGCAATTTCTGTAACAACATCACAGGCACAAACCTTTCTGTTACTATGAGCTTCCTGGTTCTTCTCGGTGAAACTTTTCCCCAGGATAACATTATTCCTTGTTTGAAGCTACAGAGAAAGATAAAGTGATTTTCCAGGAAACTCCAGAAGACCATTGGCAGAGTCAGGAAGAGTGTACTGATTTCTATCACCCTGCCTGATAAGCCCAGGAGCCAGCAGAAGTGAACTCAAGCCAATGTGCTTTCATTCAGTCTGACATAATAGTCCCATTCCCTAGGACTGGTATCTCCTTCTTTGTGGGATTACTGTCCCAAGCACCCTGGAAGGTCTGAAACAAATTCAGACTCCTACAGATACTGCAGCACAAGTTCTTGAGTGCCAGTCAAGCAGAGCACCTTATGTGAAGCCAATATAGTGACCAACAAAGCACTTGATTTAGCTGCTCATCAGTTGCACATATTTGTGGGTTTCTGCTGTGTGGGAAGCACACATTCAAAGCTGGTCATGTCCCTTTCTTCCTGTCATGTGATTTTGTGTGGATTCCTTAGCTGTAACAAATACTGCAATTCAAGATACACCTAAATTGTGGTCTGTCGCTTGATTAACTCATGAATACTAATGGGGGGAAAAAAACCCAATAACAAGTAAACGGAAGATAAGTCTCACAGGCGAAGATACATGTGCAAAGGATTTTTGTGCAGTTGTCATGGTTTAAGAATGGTTCTCCCCAGTTCCCCAAACCACCTGCCACCCTCTCACTCCCCCCACCCTTGACTCTTCCGCTGCAGTAGAATGCAGTTGAGAATGTGAGGCACAAAAGATGAAGATCACAGGCTGAGATAAGAACAAAATACTGGAAACAGTAATGAGATAAGAAATAAACAGTAACAGCAGCAATATTAATAACAAAATTATACAAAAGAGAGAGTGATTCACATGCAAAAATACACACTGCAGACCTCAAGGCAATGAGCAATGTCAGATGGCTTCCCCTGTAACAGCTTTGTTCAATTGTATTTTCCTGCCCTTATCTTAAGACTGATGTTCAGACTAAAGTGATTTGGAGGTTTTCAAATTGTAGAAAGATATGAACACATTGACAGCATGGAGGGCTACTGCAGAAATTCTTCTTGCCATGCCAAAATGCCCTCTGGAACTTCCTCCTCAGACATTTAAGTGCTAGACAAGGCACTTACAACCTTCCATCACACCAGTCCAACTTTTAGCAGAGATACAGGACTCTCAGTGTCCAGAAACAGGTATTTTTTGGTGCTTCAGCTAACTAGGATGGCTTTTTGTAAAACAACAAGAAATAACATGGTAAGGTTCAGGCTGATGTCCAATTTGTTAAAAAATAATTAAACCACGGTTTTCACAGCAAGGTGAAATTGGCCTCAGCCTGCAATTCATTAGACCACAGCCCTCACCTTCACCTTTTTGCCTTGAGGGACTAAGAACAGTAGCTATCACTCTCTAGAGTGACACAACCCTGATATGGAGAGCTTGAATGACAGTTTCCCAAAGCAGGGCTGAAAAATGTCTTCACGCCTAAAACCTTCCCTTTACTTACAGGATGATTTTTATCTTTAAAGCAGTTTCCCATTATGGCAAAAAACAGACTACATGCAATGGCTGATAGTCCATTATTTGTACAGTCAGAAAACACCAGCTCTTCAAAAAAAAGGACCAGTCCTATTTTGAGGCCTATCAATAGGGTTATTACAGGAAAATAACCAACATCATTACTGCAGTCTAGACAGCAGTGTCTAGGACTTAATTGCAATAAAGAAGTTGGATTTGAGTACCACAGCTCTAGAAGCCGATTATGAAAAAGAACTCCCCAAAAATAAGCTAGAAACCAATAAATTAGAAAATATAACCTATGTTTATCGAGATATATTCAGTTGTCATCCCTGCACACCTAAATGAAGTTTCTCCACGTCAGTATAATGAAGATAAGACCAGAGCAAATAAATGCAATTTGTTTATGAGTAGAAGCTTTATAAAGAGCACAAATCTAACACAACCAGCTTGAAACTACTGCCACTTAATATGTATCCTATATGCAAGGTGCAGCTTAAAGAGATGAGGTTTTTCATGATTAATGGGCAGACCACCAGTACAGTTACCAGAGATCCATATGGGATGCCATATTCTTGACAACATAGCTTTTAATTGCCTCAGAAATTGGCTCATCATCTTTCATGAGTGAAGACATAATAGAGAATGGAAATACTATTTCCATTCCAATTTGCTCTCATTCAGCTTTCTTGTTGCCTTCACTGTTATACTACCATATTAAATTTATTGAGATACATCCACTAGTGAATACCTTTTTATATATATAAGTTCTTAAGGTGCTTTTTTAAATCAATTTGCACATCCTTTCACTTGTTCAGCTCAAGTTAACATTAATATATAGCTAGGGCTTAACAGATGCAATACTTTAAAAATTTCCATACCATCTGTTTTTAAAAGGAAATTATTCCCCAGAGTGTGCACTCAAGTCAGCAGAGGGCATAACTAAAGTCAATGAATTTAGAAAAATGGAGAGAACAGGAGCTTAAAGATAGAGCCATAGACAACTTCGTCACACAAGGCTCATGCAGCAGGCGTATTACTCACATGCTTGCCTTCCACAAAATTCTTCAGCCAAAGGTTCTTTATCTGGACTTGGAAGCTCAGCCTGCCTCAAACATCTGTGATTTCCGGAAAGGACAATGCTTTTTCCAGAGGAAGCAACTGGCTCAGTTTAAATTTTGTTTTGTTTGTCGTGGCTTTCATACAAATTCTGGTATTTGAAAGGTGAATGAAATGCTCGCTGTTTTTTTTGCTTTCATGTGAAGTGTATTTAAGAATTAGACTGTGATGCATGAATCAGTTGTCAATTCTTTTCCTAGATTACCCTTCAGAAAAAGTATGACATCATTAACTTCAGCACACAGAAGAGCATGTTGTTATGATTTTTAAGTGTGTCATTAAAAAAAGCTTTTAAGTAGTTATTTAGTCATTGAAAGCATCACTCCCATCCTCCTCATCCTTAAAGAAATTAGAAATTGCAATTAAGCAATCTTCACCTAAAGTAGAAAACTAACTTCTAATAGTGAGGAAACTTTTCAAGATCCCTTCAACTGCACAGTTAACACATTTATCTTAAATTGACAGCAGAGCTAATAGTTTTGTGGAGCTATGCATCAGTTGTTCCAAATATTCAGTGCTGCTTAAATATCTCTTGCAACTCTGGAACTCTTCTGGCCATTGAAGAAAGGTTACTACAAACATGATTGCACTTTTCTTTTTAATCTGAGTAACAATTTATGTACAGCATACTTTGCTGTACAAGGGGAACAGGAACCTACCAGTGTTTCCGCAAAGTCAGTGTTAGATTTATGAGTATAAATTATTATATGTTTTCAAAAGACAATTTTAATGCACTGTACCTTTCTGAATTGCAATTATTCCTAATACAAATCCACTGCTTCTTTTTAAATTAATCAATAGACAGAGGTTGCTTGCCCTCTCAAAGTTGTGTTAATGAACAGCTAGCAGATGCATTGATATTTTCACAGTTTGAGATTGTGGCCAGAAAGAAAGTATATACCCTTTCCAACTTAATTCATTAAATTTTTTCTCATCTGAAAGAGAACACATCATTATCATGTACATAAAGTTGTAGTTCTACCAAGAAGCATTACTTGTGGATAAATCTTGGAAGAGAGGACGTTTCAAATTCTGTGTCACATATGAATGGCTCTATATAGTACCAGTATTCCTACAGGAAAAGTTCCACAGTGAAAACAAAGTTTAATCAACAGCTTATGCTTTAGCATAACTCTGCAAATGTTTGATTCATGTGGCAAACTAATGAAATAAGGAATCTCCTTTAAAAGACAGAAAAGATGGTCATCTTCCTCCCATCCCCCCCCAAAAAAAACCCAACAGATTTTGTATTCCACTATTAAGCCTCCAAACTAAACCTGCACTCTCATGATGCAGTCAACATGTGGTTAGAAAAATTAAACTTGGAAGCAGTTTCTGAAAATCACTTTTCAGGTGAGCCAAGAGTAAACTTCTAATTGGGTAGGAACTGTGAGGCAGATATGCTTAAAGTTTGCAGGAGGAACTCCCCTTGCTCCTAAAAAAATTGAAAGTCTTTTCAAGTGAAAAGCCAGGTTCTAGTAAAATGCAAACAAGAAGAGTTAACTTTTTAATAATGGATATAAATCAAGTTCTTAGGTAAGACAAAAAATAAATTTTAAAGTGGGTTGCAACAAAAGGTCTTCTGATTATGTTTTTCTCCTGTACATCCATTCTTCTAGGCTTTTTGGCAGCCCAACAATCTATTTTCTTGAGGTGGTAGCTCAAATTTGTGCAGTGCCCCGCCAGTCCTGAGAATCACTTAGGCCCAGTTGTGTGTTTGCTCCCTACTCTCCATAGCCATTTCCCAGCTCCCCAGACAGCTTTTAGTCTCAGATATCCCTCCTCTGCCCAACCAATGTGTATAAAAGCTTTTTTCTCCTCCAACACCCTCAAGATGATCTCCAGGAGTGACTTGCCCCTTTCTCCACAGGTCTCAGCTTGAATCCATCACTCTCTTTTTGTGAGGCACCAAAACGTCCCAGCAGCAGAGTAAAAATAAAACACCATCCATCACTGAGCTTCAGCCTAACTTCCACTTGTATCTCACTGCATAAAACTGATTGTTTTCAAGCACAAAACTAATCCACTAATCCATGTTGATAAAACAGATTCATCACCAAGACAGCCAAAAAACCAGTCTTTATGAGGCCTTTCAAACCTGTGTGTTCAAAGAAATACTGCTGGCTGCTGAAGCACTGCTGACTGCCCACTGGCACAATACAGAAAGTATGAGATGAAGAGGGCTTTGCAAGAAAGAGCTTTCTGAAGTAGGGCTTTTGTCCACAGTTCTGGGCTATTTGCCTTATTTGTTACAGTGCCCTTGGTTTGAAGATTTAGAAATGCCTACAAGTGAGTATGTTTCGATTTTCCATGGTTGACATATTATTCCCTCCACAACATGCCAAGACAAGGACTACCATGTCTAGTCCATTAGACATACAACAGAACATTTATTATTTCCTGAAGTTTAACACAAATTCCTCAACATTGCCAGGGGGAAGGAAGTATCATAAAACCAGAAAACAATACTATGAGATATTACTAAGCCCTCAAGTTTTCTTCTGAGCATAGATACAATCTTAACTTTGCAGGAAAAGGAAAAAAGATGTGGAGATTTTTCACAGATCCAAGCCCAGCTTTCTTTATTAAGTTGAAAAATTAATTGAGAATTAAAATGCACTGCTAAAAGAAAGGGGGGGAAAGGGAGAGCTGTTGTTTCATCCTTCTCCACCCTTTAGCCTTGTCGCCAGCTGCAGAAGCATTTGATTGCACAGAAAAGACAGTGATCTTATTCTTCCACAAACATCGTCAGCAACTGACAGGAGAGTAAAACAGTAGAAAACTTTGATAATCCCCTTCTATCTGCAGGATAAATCAAAGTTCCCAAACTTCTCTGGAGCACTGAACCACTCCTGGAATCTTGTGGACCATCCATGTGGGACTTGTCACATGCTGGGGAGTTAGCAGTCATGTGAGGTCACACAGCAAGGAAGAAACACTGCTGCAGAAGATAATGATGGCAGACTACAACATCCACCATAGAGCACTGGTTTGTTCATAAACACTGCATTTCCATGCAGTTCTGCACATCTGCTCCAGAAAACTCAACATAGCCTTCCAAACCATCAGGGTATCAGAGGTGAAGTATTAAACACCACCAAATTTCTATCCACTGCATTTTACATGAAATATCATACAGTGGACCTGTAAATGTGCTGTATATAATACCTACCAATGATAGTGAGAACCAGGACTCAGGATACCTGAGCTTCATTCCAAGTTTTCCTTCAGATACCTGCACCAGAAATTACTGAACTTATCTATGCATCATTTTCTTTGCAAAAACAGGCTGGACTGCATGGTGCCTTCATCATTCACTCATTCCTTCCACTGTCACTGGAGGAGACTTTTTGTCTTCCCAGGGTCACTGTGATGCAAGAGGTCCATACAAGAAATAAGAGAAATAATACCTCATGTATTCAAAATCATAATATATAGTCAAGTATTTTGAAGAGTATGGATCTAAGTCATTGCAGCAATCCAAATATTACATACATATACATATATATACAGTTAAGATTACCATCATGTACTATCAGTCTAGTCTGATACAATTCTTACATTATTTTTGGTTGCTGATAACTTTCCTAAATTAATATTTTTACTCTTAGTATGTTGAGATCCCATAATTATTTCCATGACTCCAGTGTAACTAATGCTTGTTAAGAAGCAAGAAAGATTTTAAGGGTGCAAAATGGTGCAGTTCTGCTACTGAAATCAGAATACTACATAGCAGAGTATTTCCTATCATTTCAGCCTCTATGTAACCTTTCTGTCCCATCCTGATTGGATTTAATTAAAAATTCTTTCTTATAAGCGTAGCTTCCAGGTTTGGCCACTGCAAGAACAGCTTTGCCATTTTTAACTGATGCCTGACTTGCTTCAGTGAGTTCAAAGTGCATCAGTCCAACTCTTTTAGCCACACCAGTCACCCAGCACCCATCACTGTGACTGTTAGGTTAAACCAAAATGAAATTATTGTTCTTTTCCTTTCAGAGTCCTCCATGGGCTCTAAGTTCTCACCTAAAGGGAAAATTATTTGACACTGAAACTTTCTCAAAGAGTGAAATCCACGGCCTCAGTAGTGACCTAAAGCGTGCTGGCAAGCCAAGGTCTCGGCTGGCTTTTGAAGGATGCCTGGGGAAGTCTCTGTCCCTACAGAAGAACTGCAAGGGGGACAGCAGGCATGCTTCCAAGGATGCCCAGGGGCTTAGAGTGGCCTAAGGCAGCCTGCTGGCACATCAGGCACAACCAGAGTGGCCAGCTGCACATTGCCTGCAAGACAGCATTGTGTTCAGAGAGCAGCATCCTCATGGTCTCCTGCCAAAGGCCACACAGGACAGTGCTTCTCCAGGGACTCTGTCTTTAGACAGATTCCTCTAACAGAAATGCCAAAAGACTGTGAGTCCCTGGGGCTTCAAGACTGAAGGTAAAGCCCCCTGTCATGCCCTTTGTCATACTAAAGTCAAATATGATTTTTAAAAAACATGAATGTTCTGTACCTGTAACATAAAATTATCTACATTGCCTGCAGTACTGGAATAACTCACAAACCTATGGGGCAAACATGTAAAAAACAACCCTAATATTTTAGTTATCCCTTGTACTTCACAGTAAATCAGTATAATCTGTCTTTTATTAGGTTACTGGATGCTGTGGCAAGGAAAAAACCCCATATTTGGCTTTTAAGTACTTTGAAGTGAGTACTCTGAAGCCTCAGTAAGTGATAATCAAGAAAAATGGCTCTAACAACTTAGGATAAATCTTCTCTATATATTTAAGCAGGATTACATGTGAAACCTCAGAAATTAAAATGATTATATATAGCCTTACTTAAGACTTGAGTTTAATAAAGCATATGATATTGGTTTTCAAAATCCTGTCTTTTGGAGCTAAGGTAGCTATAGCAATGCCATTCAAATGAGCTCTTCTGTGAGCAGTAGAACTAATGAAAAATGGTCCCCTTCAACCCATAAATGAGGCAAGAGAGCGTATGCAATATGGATAGTCCAAAGCTAGACTTTGCCCAGTGCTGCCTAGTAAAGTATGGAGTGTTTGCTTTCTGTCCAGCCTTTCCTCAGCAGCACACAAATCTGAGTCTCTTTCCTCCATGTGGCCTATAATTTTTCACACGACTTAAAGAAAAGAGTGTCAAAATGGCAGATGGACGACAATACCACAGCATAAGTCTCCTCCAAAAACCTTGAAATCAGCTTTCAAAATAATTTCTTTTGAGCAGTCCATTCAACTAGAATTACTACCAGAGATTTGAATGTCATAAAAGTAATTACAGTTTTTACTGTGGTGTGATTATAGGATTTCTTGTTTCATTATTAAAAAAGAAATTTTTAAATCTCTTGAAATCTCAAACCGCTTGGCAGATACAGGAATTTTCTATAAACTTCAGCATCTTGTTTGTCTTGTAAAATCCCATTATTTAGCAAGAACAAACTCATTTCCCTATAACATTTCTCTATCTTTGAGCACAACAGCCATCTTTCTGATTATCACTACTAGACCATGGAATGCAGGTACTCTTGCATAAATATTTCCAAACTTTCAGTTAATATTTGTCACATGATTTAACATTTCTTGAAATGTAAAAAAAAAAAAGAAAGAAAAGAAAAAAATTAAAAAAGAACTTAAGAAGGCAAGGAGACCACGAATTCTAAGAGTAATAAATAATTTAGTTATTTGACATTTGGGGAATTTCAAGTTTACTGAAGTTTGCAAAAAACAAAGAAGCAATTGTTTTGCAAGTATACATCTTTCCAAGTATTCTCCAAGTGTTTTCACACAACACAAGGGACATTTTTAGTTCTTCTAAAAGCTTACACATCATAGACAAATATAACAGCAATTTTGCATCTAAGAAAAACTGTTCTTGAAGATTACATAATGTATGTATGTAAAAAAGCTGAATTGGATGCCTAATGCTCAGTTAATTGCTTTGGTTTTTAACACCTCTCATTTAACAATGGCATGTTTCCTTCCCATTCTTTAGGAGTGGTACCAGAGCCTAGAGTTATGACAAACACCTATCAAAAGTACTGGAAAAAGAAGCCCACCTGTACCTTCCCAGACAACTGATCCTTCTACTGAAATATGCTGGGGGAAAGATTTTATAAAATAGTTTGGGTAGCACATAAAAATAACATTTAAAAATTACCATAGTGGAACTAACACAATGCAAGTAGTCCCTTGGGGGAATCAGTCTACCTCATTTACGAATTTATCTTGGTTTTTCCAAATCTTTACATACAAAATATAGCAATTCAATATTTTTTTAACTGAGCTCAATTATAAATATCTGTAATACATGCTTTTTTTGACTAGAGGCTTCTATTTCAGTTCTTGTATGACGGACTTTTCAAAAAGGAAGCGCCTCATTTCAGCATTCATCAGACAACTGTGGCTGCTCACAAAGAGCTTTTTGATGCAGCAAATTTATTTAGAACAGCAACTAATAAATTCCACACCCCAAGCTTCAAGCTCTGACTGGATTACCAAATACATTAGAAAACTTCCTGCTGCAGGTAAGGCTAGCCACAACACCCAAGCAATCAATCTGAACAGAGCCTGAATACATCCCAGCAATGGGCATTTTTAGAGACTGCCAAGTGGCCAACATGCATCCCTTTTCTGAAGAAACTTCTCTCAGCTCAGGGAGAAAAAGAGATGACAGCAGATGCATGTAACTGTAGACAGGAGAGGGCTTTTGTAGACAGACCTTTCCTCAGCCTGGAAGCAGGAACAGCAGTTGCTGTAACATCATCAGCCCGCTGACTTCCAGCAGACTGGAGGAGGGTTGAAAAAAAATAGATTTGCTTAATGCAAGGATTTCTTCACCAGGACAGGATGAAAACGGAAGTGTTTCTGTGCAAATATTTTCGGAATATTCATCAACGTGAATTTGAATGGTAGAACTATATTAAACAAGGTATCAATAAAAGAACACTTCACTTAAAAATAAGACTTTCTGAGCACAGACATACTGTTTGAAATGTTTGGTTGTCAGAACAGCTGAATACTGCATTCACCACTCTGAGCCTTACAAAGCATGAAGGAGGAAACAAAACAATTCCAGAAAATTTAAGGAGGAAATGGAGAAGGATATTCACCATTTGGCAGAAGACTACCCCAAAAGAATTTTGTGACAAAGTCTCATGTAAGAACTCAAAACAGTCATTAGCAATAGGTCTTACAAAAGTGAGAGGCCATTGTTGACACTTTCCAGCAATGCCTTTGATTCTTAAATAATTTCCTTTGCTCAGTTCTGCTATGAGCAATTCCCACATTTAACAACTGCAACATTCTCTGGGAGACTCTCAAGAAAGCAAAAGGCTGAGACAGCCATCAATTTCTGCTCTTCAGAATTAGGGAAAGTACATTGGGTTTACCCCTCTTACTGTATTTTAACATAATTAATGTGCTACTGTGATGTGGAAATTAAAACATTCAAAACTATAAGTGTCTAAGTAATTATTTAAATAGGAAACTCCTTATAGAACCTACTCTCTTCCAGCAATGCATTTATTCCCTTGTCCCTTCACCATACAACTGTGTGATATTCAATGTCTGTAATTTAAATAACAACCAGCAGACATTACTAAAAGAATTTTAGCTATTGTAAATCCTGGGCAAAACAAATCTGAAGCAATTTGCAGTTCCGGGAAGTTTCCACCTATTGCATTTTCTCCACATTCAAAGGCAAGTTTTTGAGCTAACTAAAAGGCAAGACTGAATTGGCCCTAAGTATATGTCAAAAGTGCTTTTTTATGACAAAGAATGGCAATTGTGAATAAAAAACTAAGTAGAATATTTTTAAAGAATTCATTATAACTAATATATGATGTGATTCAGATTATTAGTGAAAATTGTTTATCCATCCCTCCTGCACACAATGAATGCTTGGAAAGAAATTACAATAGATTTTAACTTGTTCATAATTCCTCTATTAGAAAGCAGTGGCCACAATTCTGGAGTGTTGAGTTAAATGTCAAAGTAAAAGGAGTGTCTTTCACATTGCAAGCCAGAAAATCACTATTTTGGGGGATTTCACCAATAAATATCTGTGCCTGTTGAGAATGACAGTTCAAGTTCTTCCCACTGCCCTAACATACATGGCTGATAGGAGCCTGGGAACAGTATCACAACAAACAGTGAGAGCAACATTTCACCTGCATGTATGAACTATTTTGATTTGGCAGGAGAAAATGTGGTGCTGTTTAAACCCAAAATGTCATGAAGCCACCTGAGCCAGAAATTCTTGTGGAGATTCAGAGGCAAGGGAAAGAGTAACAGAAACAACACACCATGTTCCTTTTTGCCAAGTAAAACTGAGAGGTTAGGGCAATCAGTAGTAATTATGGTCGGTAAGGGTTTTATTGGGTAATATGATAGCATTTTCCTTTACAGTGCAAATCAGAAATGTCCATTCTTTCAGAAAACTTTTTAATAACAGCTATTTGTAATTAATTTTAAATATCTCTGGACAGACATAAAGGTTTATTGTATATGTTATCTTAAACTAACCAATAATTCATAGACAGCATTTGGTTTCATGGTTGGAACTATCCCATTAAAATGGAACTCTTCTTGCACCTGAAACAGACCTGGACTTGTGCAACAAAATCAAAGCAGCACTTCTACTATCTAATGCTTCATCTCTGGGAAATGGTTTTTCAGATTTTTCAGAATGTTTCTTTTATGTTGAACCTGCGTATTTATTTGTGGAACTGCCACTCCACTTCTGAGTTTTAGTGATACGAAAAGAACAGAGCCCAGGCAACCTCTTCTCAGGTTATCACAGAATTCAACAGGAAACAGAAAATTACCTAACAATTCTAATATCTTGGAACATTTGGGACTATCCTATGTGAAATAAAACTTCAAGTATCCATGAGCAAATGCAACTGAGATGTAGTTTATGTACCTATCTCCACTATGCTTAATCACTAGGAGGTGGCAGAAAGTATTATCACCTAAATCCAGATTAAACAACTTTGATGATGATGAGGATGATAACAGTAATGTTATGAATGAAATGCGAGAATCATAAATAATAAAAAGCAATTTATTAAAACAATCTCATCACCAATAACGAGAAAACCACAGTAAAAGAAAGAAACAACACCAGTGTGGGTGGCAGAGTGACAGTCCCTTTAGACTGATCCCCCTGTCCACACCAGCAGATTCTGGAGTCCAATATTTATAGGGATTTTTGTATCCCTAGGCAGAGTTTCTTGCAACACTTGGTATGCGAGTCCGGTGCTTGACACTTTGAAAAGGTTTTCCGTCTATATCGGGGAAGCTGAATGGATTTCCCGGCATCTCTGATTGAGTCCCAGATTCATATCAGGTGCTGATGGACGAGGATCATGGGCCATCTAGGGCTCTGCTAAGTCCTTTCTGTTGTAAATGGACCCAGCCACGCTTATTGTCCTCCGAGGAGGAGATCAGATAAGCGTGGTCTGCTGCAGCGCGCTTGGCTTGATTTAAAATCATGTTATACACTTTTACATTCTTAATCTTATACACACTATATATTATTTAGCCCGAATTTTTATGGTCATCATTTCTCACAAGTAACAATAATACCATCATCTACCACCACATTCATGACCCAAAACCCATCATCTAGTTGATGTTGATGTTGTGAATCTTTACAGTTCTACGTTTAAGTTATAAAAAATGGATAATATTACCCGGCTGATGAAGACATGTAAACTAGTCCTAAAATGAAATAAGGATTTGAGATCCAATCTAACCAGACTAAGATCCCTGAACTAACTATCTTGCTCCTTACCAAATATCTTTAACTGATTCTGTCCCAAACTTTCCTAACTCTTACATGTCAATAATATTTACCATTACAGATGTCCTATCAAGACTGATATTATATTACTCCATAATTTTTTTTTCCCTAGACTGTGCCCTCGGTCAGGTAGTATCAACTATTCTTTCCATAAACAATGTATTGTTTTCTTACCCTACCTATTAGACTCACCTGTACTTATTGGATGCCTATGTTTTGGAATAATCTCTCTTGTCTCTAGTGAGATCAAAAATTGATTTTAAAAATTCGTTGTGATATAAAATTCAAGGTTTGTATATAACTCCTTCTGCAACACTCTTTGTACAAAGAGTATATCAGTGGCTTCCAGTACAGCAACACACGTCAATCAACATTCTTTTAATTATTCTACAGCAGGCTGAATGACTTCAAGGATACTGTAAAATCCAGTTAAGTACTCCAATATGAAACAGAAATAAGATGAAATACAAAGGTCATAATAAAGTCTTGCCTAGCCATCTTCTTATCCTCTTCAGTAGGAATTATTTGGCTTCCTACTCACCCCTTACTTGTTGTGTATTGATTTCCAGTTGAAACCAAATATTATTGGAAGAGTATAATTGCTATGTTCCTACTGGAGATGACTGGCTGTTTAGTTTATATTTCCATGCTTGGTTTGATAAACTCACAATTGTTCCCATTGGAAATCAGGTCAAACACCTTCCAAAAACACACAGTGAAATGATTGCCAAATATTGCTTGACATTATTGCAAAGACATTACTGGTTATTTGGGTTAAGTTTCCATGCTATGTGTACCAAAACCAAAATGAATAATAAGTATACCATGTGAAATAATGCCAAAATTAAAAGAATGTTGTGGCTAGCATCATTTGGTTACAGGATCAAAGCAAAACTGTTACTGGATGCCAAAAGATTGAGTTTTTTCATCATAGCAGAACCATGAGAAATGAAACATGTTAGTGGAAGATTAAGGATGGCCAAAATCTTAAATGTCAATGATAACACAGAATGCTTATGATAGTCTATAGTAGTTGCAGCTTTTGTTTCTTTGTCCAACTACTCTGTGGGAGACCAGTCCCCAACATCTGATTCCTCAATCCTTTCAAATCATCTGCTAATTTTTCTCCCTTTGCCCAGAACCTTGATAATCTTTCATTGAGAGCAAAGCTTTAAGGCACTTGTCTGACATTTGATAAAATATTGTACAGTTTACAATTGTACATAATTGGCTATTATACAATAATCCACTGTGAGATGAAGGAAATCCCTACCACCTCAGGGAATTACTCTGTACATTACTCTGTACTCTGAACTGATACAGGTTTCATCTATAAATTTGCCCATTCTGCTACTGTGGTGTCTGCTACTTTTGAAAGAATACTGAACAAAACCAACTACATGATTTACATAGACTGTCTCCTTGGCTGTTGCACTGGCTGATACTCACCTACTGACTCATCTTGCCCTTCCCTGTTCCTCTTGCAGCACAGCTCCTTCCAGCAGTTTGGACCCAGCTCTACAGGCACTCAGGAAAGGCAGGCAAGAGGGGATGCAGTACTTAGCAGGCACTGGTTTACAGGCAAGGGGGAGCTGTAAAAATGTGTGGGCACATGCAAAGCCATGCACAGACTGAGCACATAATCATCACAGAATGGCAGCATGAGAAATGAAATGTCTGGTGGGGAAAAAGAAAATAACAAAATGTATCTCACATCATAACATTGTCCAACCCACAATAAATAAAATTTCATCTTGATAAGATGGAGAAAGTTAGGGGTATTTTTTTGGTCTACAAAGAGTAGTAGACAGATTCTGAAGCTTTTAACCTTCGTTTGGCTAAAAAGATTTCCAGAAACCACTGCTAGAATTATACATAAAAACAATGAGAAGAAGCCCAATTTCCACTTTCTAATGAATTGATGAATTTTGCTTGTTTCCTCCCTTCTTCCCTTAAACTAACATTTGAAGGGTAATTTTTAGGACCTTTAGCACTCAAGGTTTCAGAGGTCCAGAATTAAGATTCTTGCCGAAGCAAGAGAGAATAATGTCCACTATCCACAAGAAGAACCATTTGGTTTAAATTACAATTCAAATCCTGATTTTTCTGATACTCCCCTGGGTCTGACACAGCTCACAGAAAGAAGGGTATGTACACACAGACCGGGGCAACCAACAGTCTTGACTCTGTCCCTGCCTCATTTTCTACATGGCTTCATGGAGGCTGGCAGCAGGACTTCAGGGTGAGAGCAGATGTAAGTTCAGGAAGCAGAAATTCACACAGGTGAACTCATTTTCATGCCTGACTCTTCTATAGATTTCACAGAAATTTCCAGATTTCCAAGTGTAACTGCAGGATAGAAATATTTTTCAGTCCTCAGTTTTGGTGTGTCTTGTTTGAAGTGCTGACTTTCAGGGGTGTGATATGACCATGCACTTTCTAAAGTGTGCATTCCTAGGCATGCTCATGGCCAGCTCTGAAGATCGGAGGGGTGCTGCGAATTTCCACACTGACAGACATTATCCTGTTGGCAAAAGTCTGTTATTTCATAAAAAGTCCTTTCTGACGTATTTCCCTTGTCTTTAAAATAAAGATGATACAGCTAAAGGCTCAGGATGGGATGTGGAAGTTTTTTTGTTGCTTGGTGTTACCTACTCTTGCATTTAGTGAGACAGAATCCTATGTAAAAGAAAAAGAAAAAAAAAATAAGTGTAATCATCATACAAGTGGAGGAGGTTCAAAATTAGTATTGTCCAGGAAACTGTAACTCTGTTTTTCCTTTAAGATCTTCACTTTGACCCACTAACATTATTTTAACAGGTCAACAGTTTGCATAATCATAGATAAAGGTCAAGCATCAACAACCGCCAAAGTTGTTAGGGAATGACTCTATAACTAAATAAATAGTAGATGTTTAGAGAAAAACAGAAACAGTTCTATTGATGACAAAAGACAACCACATTGCTCCAGAAACCATGACAGAACAAACTTATTTCCTATACAAAAATAATAAGGCAAGCGATTTGGGAAGTCAAAATAAATGAACCATTAATGTGTTGCAGAATGCAAAATGATCACACTACCTGTGGGAAGGTGGCTAGAAATCAAGTGGCTGCTGGTTTTCCAAACAGAAGAATTAAGGGCATTAATGAGAGCTAGTAAGACACAGGTTTGAAGAAATAAAAGGAGATGATTCTTCACATAACAGGTGGAATTTGTCCAAATGCTCTTCTGCTATCAGCACCTAATTACCAGAAAAGCATAGACAAATTGGATTAAGTTCAAAGAAAAGCTGCAAAAATAATTAGGGGAGACTAAACCAAGAGAAAATACATGTATAGTGTTGATTAAATGATATCAAGTTACAATTTCATCTACAACAAATATTTAAATGTGCAAACTCTACACTGGTTCGTAAGTAGAACCATTCAAAGAGATACAAGAGAGTATTACGCAAATATAAAGGAAAAATTAAGTTATGAGCATTGAAGTTCAACAGTAGGAAAAACCTTTAACTGGTCTCTGAAGTTCAATTAATAGGCATAATAGTAGATTAGACAAACACTAGCATCGACAAAAATTTGGGAATGATCCTGCACTGCGTAGGAAAACCAGGGAATATAGTAAGAGGTTTCAAGAGTTTTTGATCAGCAATTTTGAAAAGAAATTTCAAACCAAGTTGGTAATTTTTTCATTAAATGGCCATTTTATTAAAAAATTTGATCTTTATTGATATTTCAGATTGCATTACTTTAAGAATTTTTGGGGGGCTGTAAAGTATAGCAAGGAGCGTATATAGAGAGTATACAGAAAACTGTATAATTGTTTGAATTCTTTCAAAAATTATCTTGGAAAAGAATAAGTACTTCTTCACCTCTGCCCTAACATGTCAAAATTCTGTCATTGTCATTTGCAGTTACAAGTTTATTTCTAGATTTCTTCTTCCAGATGTGCTCTTTCCTTGTCCCATGCCTTTCTTTAGTCACCTACCTTTCTTTTGTTGCCCATTCCCTCCAAGCAGCAGCTGAGGGGCATTTTTTGACCACAATCCACTGCAGCAGCACTTCCAACAGGCACTCTGAAAAGGACAAGCAACTACAGTCAGAAAGGTCCCCTTGCCTCTCTCTCTCCTCAGTATTCTGTCAGCAGGAGACAATAAAAGAGCTATTCAGAGACAGGACCTCACCCACAATTCTCATAAATTGGCAATTCTCCATGTTCATCTGTCAAAACCACTGAGACTGTGCCATCTTAATGTCAGTCCTTAAGTCTTTGCAGCTTAATTATGGGTTTTTGACAGCAGATGGTGGAGAACTCTCCAAGCCTTCAAAACCTCACCATAGTTTTAAGAGGGAGTCTTTCACAAGAAGGCAAAATGAAGGTAAAGAGACCTAGTAAAGTTAAGTTCCTTTGCCAGTCACATCCCAGATTCTTTAGGATTCAAAAAAGCTCCTTCAAAGAAACTTCCAGTAGCTGTATTCCCATACACTCTTAGGCTAAACAGCACTGTCCTGGCCATGCTCCCTCCAGGCTTCTTGTGCACCTCCTTGTTGGCAGAGCATGAGAAACTGAAAACTCCTTGACTTAGGGTAACACTTAGCAACAACTAAAACATCACCATGTTACCAACATTACTGTCATTCTAAATCCAAAATACAGCACTGTACTAGGAAAAAAATTACCCTTATCTCAGCTGAAACCAGGGCAGTACCCACTCCTTATTCTATTCCATTTATGCTCAAGTCCCACACTTTCCAATACACCATCACCTTTCCGTGTTGCTATATACACACAGGTTCTGCCACAGGGGACATGTGAATTGGACTTCTGGATCTGTGGGTGGCTGCACATTGTTCAGTCTTAATAAATCATCTCTAGCATGGCTAATTCGCTCAGGTACTGGAAAATTCTCTCCAGGGTAGTCCATTATCTTGAGTGACATAAGTATCTTCCTTGCAGAGATACTTTTCCTTTACCCTTGACAGGAGTTGCCTCCAGAGGCTGAGAACTTGCATTCCTTTTCCAAGTGCCTTGCCAAAGCCCCCTTCCCCAGAAAATGATCCCAGCTGTTTGGCTTTCTTCCTCTCTAATTCTAGGCTAATAGCCTCATCACCCCATCACTAAGGCAGCCAGATGTGCTCATCTGATTGACAGCTAAAATACTTTGCATATCCTGCAGCTCACTCAGGGACAGGGATCAAGTGGTTACCTCCTTTTCTGGCTCTTCCTTATGTTCCTATGGTGGCTCTGCTTAGTCCTCCTTTACTGAAAGCGATGGGTCCATTTCTTTCTGTGTATAGGGGCACAGGCTGGTTCTCTGGTTCAGCTGCAGTGCCTGTCATGAGGGTTGGAACAGGCTTGTTTTGTTGTCCAATCCAGAGACCTTTTTCTCCCCTTGAGGGTAACAAATATGGTCCAACAGGGCTTGGAAGGCCTCAGTCATGGCCCAGCACTTTGCAGTGATTTTTGTCTCTCTGAAATTGTCAGGGTGACAGCACACTTTTTCAAAATATTTTATTAGTTTTTCCAGATTCTGCACTTGTTCAAGGATGTTCTGAAACACTGGAAGTGCCCACAGTCTTTGGCACTTGCCCATACTATGCCACACACCCTGCCACCGATAGCTATCTGGCTTCAGGACAGACCACTGGGTGGTATTCTTAAACAGTTGTTTATTCTTACACAAGACCTGGAACCCACTCAGGACACATACCAATACAAACATGCTGGTTTCAACATCCCAAATATATTCAAAATTCTCAACAGCTGTTGTAATTAGCCTGGAGGAGAAGTGGAAGATGAAAGGAAGTATCTCCATCACAGATTGGGTCTCCAAGAAGGAAAGATAAAAGGTACACTTATTAATAGTTTCTGATAGATTCTTCCAATGTATAGAGATGATGGCAAGACTGAGCACAAATACCAGATCAATTTCAGAGCCAGCAATTCTACCATATCATAAATCAGAGTTACAAAGTACAACATGATAACCTTGGCCCAGTTCCAATGGGTGACAAACAGCACAGTGAGGAGCACCTACTGCAAGTAAGGTACCACATAATGCAGCTTTAAGAACAGGCAGACCGACTTTGGGAGAAAATGAGTCAACGTTGTGACCAGTGACCATTAAACTAATAAAACCAACTTGTTCTAGCACATTCTGGTCAGATTTGTCATTACCTCAACCCATCATGCTTACCCTAAGTCAGGGAATTTTCAGTGTCCCATGCTCTGCCAGCGAGCAGGCACACAATAAAAAGGAGGGGAGAATGCCCAGGACTGCTGATCCAAACTAGCCAAAGGGGTATAAACTAGGGGGAGTTAGCTGGGAGGCATCAGTCACTGATAGGGACAGACTGGGCACCTCAGGGGTTAGTGACCAGTTGTACTGTGCATCATTCCTTGTTTCTCTTGGGCTTTATTTCTCTCTTCTTCTTGGGTACTTGGCATCTAGCCAGGGCCAAACCACAACAAGTAGCAAAAAGAAATACATTGGAGCAAGATGTGGTTAAAAATGGAAGCACTTATTGTAATCCATGAACGAAACATAAACAAATCAAGTAGGCAATGACGTGGCTTCCAATTATTAAACCTGAGGAGATTCCACAGGAAACCTTATCTGTAGTTTTCAAAGACGCTTTCTGCTGTTGTATATCATAAGAATCATTTTTGCTATGTACTTCTGAAATATGATAAGGACCATTTGCAGACCATACAATAATTTAATGAATACACAAAGTACCAGCTTTTTCCAATGTACCAAGGTACCAAAGTTGTATGATAAGAATAAGATCATAACAGCAATAGTTCATCCATGGGTCTGGGTTTATACCAGTATTACCTACACAGGCTGTTTAATGTATTTTGCTTCTATGAAGAATTTGATAACAGTAAATCAACATTGTCATTATTTAATAACATGGCTGCATTCCATCCTGCCGGGTGGAAATAGTCAATTCTGACTTTCCAATATCTTAATTTCAGAGGCCAATTTATCAAATGGGCAGCATTAAACTAAAAACACCCAAATCAGCACAAACCTAAAGGTCTAACATGATTTTGTTTGGTATGAGAAATACAGAGTGACATATATTTGCCATGCAAATGCATCCTGAACACACAGGGTGAAGAAGGCTGTGTTGTATTGTGTTCACCACATACACAGAGACTCCTATTACAGGGCTATTACAGAGGCAGAGCCCGTGTGGGAAAGGCTGGTGTCCCGAAAGGTGAGTAAGAGCTTCCCTGAGGAGGAGTCCCAGTGGTGCTGGGACAAGAGTGGCAAAAGCACAGCAGGGATCAGCCAGTGCTCCAGGACACAAGAAGGCCATAGCTAGGCTGAGGAATGGTCTTCTTGGGAAGGCAACACCCTCTGTTGCTGCAGTCTGGTTGGGTCCTGACCCAAGCAAGGGCCACTTCTGAAACACTTTGTGCTTAAGATGCTGCAATTTATCCCATTAACATATCAGAAAAAGTATTAACCCCCAAAAATGCAAACAAGATGGTCCTGCATCCAAAACATTTAGGTACTCAGAACGGTGTCAGACTTAAGACAACGGGAATTTGGATACACCAGATATTTGGTTCTGCACATGACTACTTTTCACTACTTTTTACAACCTCACAAGCAGAAAAAGGACCTAAGAAAACACAGATCTTTTGTAGATACCTTGCATTGGCAGCAGAGGCATTGTTTCTTTTACCAGCCTGACCACAGAAATAAAATGTGTAGTATGTCTGCACCAAAACCTCCCTTGGGATCGTCTAGATCTAGCTAGTGCTTCCCTCTTCACTTCTAAGGAAAGGATCCTGTTGCCACCTCTACCTGCCAAGAAAAGGTGAAGAGGATGCTACTGCTTCAGAGAGGGAACATGGTTTCCTGGGAGATGCTGGAGCACAGATACCTTCAGCATCAATGACAACGGCTCAGCACTCTTTTCTCACCCTAGTCAATCAGGGTCACCTTCTGGGTTTCTATCTCACAATGCTCCCAGGCTTAACAGCATCATGCAGCCTTGCAGGATAAGGCTCAGATGCTCAGCCCTTTGCAGGATCAAATCCATTACTTAAAATTGAATCAGGGCTACCAAGAACTAAAGGGAAATAGTGTTGTTTCCCAGGACACAGCAGATCTTTCACAATGTACTGGGGTGCATGTTTTTCATTTCCACTCAGCTATGAACAATAGAAAACTCGCTGCTTTTATTAAAAACTTTGAGGGATTATTATTTTAGTTAAGCCTTTAAGAATTCATACCTATCTGGAAAGGGCAGATTGTGTAATGTGCTTCCTGTTTTCATCATAGCTGGATACTGCTTTTTGCTGTTGCCTGTTATTACCCAGTTAATATGAATTGCTAGAAGTTTATTTTTAGCTCACTTGAGCCTATTGTAAGGTCTGTTCAAGAACTTCCAACCAGAAAATGTAGCTCCTGCATCTAATGCTGTGTTTAGGAATATATTCTTAAATCCTTTTAAACAGCCAAGACATAAAGTGAAAATAGATAATGAATAGTTGTTGAATATTAGCAATCTGTTCAACTCAAAGATTACATTTTATTTTCAAATTATACCCTTAATTTCTAAAGTAAGTATTTATTTGATAAAGAAGTCATGCTCTATTCATTTGATTGCCAATTAAAACAGAGGAGATGAATAAATATTTGCCAAAATGAGCAGAGGAGTATTTTTATTTGAGGAAAAATATGTAATTATCTAAACGTCTTGAGATTATAGAATTAAAAGCTCTGAAGTCTTCTGTGTCAGACACAATTTGTTTCATCTATATGAAATCACATTCAGCACAAATGAAAAGTACTTAGGAATAATTTTGAAATGAGACTGAATTTAAACTCTGGAAAGGACATTTTTTTACAACAGTCTTTCAACCTCTTACAGAAAATAATTTTAAAATATAATAATCATCATCATACAATATGTTAAGTAGGAAGGGACCATCAGGATCATCAAGTCCAAGTCCTGGCCCTACACAGGACACCCCAAGAGTCACACTATGTTCCTGAGAGCAGTGCCTAAGCACTTCTTATACTCTGTCAGGCTTGGTGCTGTGACCACTTCCTGAGGAGCCTGTTCCAGCACCCAAACATCCTCTGGGTGAAAAACTTTTTCCTGATCTCTAACCTAAACCTCCCCCGACACAACTTCAGGCCATTTTGTTGGATTCTGTCACTGGTCACCACAGAGAAGAGATCAGTGCCTGTGCCTACTCTTCCCCTCATGAGGAGCCTGTACACTGCAATGAGGTCTCCCCTCAATCTCCTCCAGGCTGAACAGAACAAGTGACTTCAGCCATTCCTCATGTGGCTTCCCCTGGAGGCCCTTCACTATCTTCATTGCCCTCCTTTGGACACTCCCTAATTTAATATTGTTTTTATATTGTGACCCCCAGAACTGCCCCCAGCACTGGAGGTGAGGCTGCCCCAATGCAGTGCAGAGCAGCACAATCCCCTCCCTTGCCCGGCTGGCCATGCTGTGCCTGATGCCCCCCAGGACAGGGTTGGCCCTCCTGGCTGCCAGGGCACTGCTGACTCAGATTCAACTTGCCATCCACCAGGACCCTCAAGTGCTTTCCACCAGGTGCTTTCCAGCATCTCATTCCTGCATTTGTACATCCAGGGTTGTCCCATCCCAAGTGCACAGTCTGGCACTTTCCCTTGCTGAACTTCATACAGTTGGTGGTTGCCCAGCTCCCTAGCTTGTCAAAGTCTCTCCTCCAATAATATTATCATCACATAGAATCACAGGATAATTCAAGTTAAAGGAGATCTCAAGTCCAATATCTTGCTTAAAGCAGGACAAGCCTCATGGGTCCATTCAATCTGACTTAAAAATCCTCAAGAATGGGGAGTAGATAACCTCCTCTGGAAAACATGTTCCAGTATCTTGAGTTTGTTTGATGTGAAAAGGTTTCTCCTCGCCCATACAGTGAACCTTTTGTTTCAACTTCTGCTTGTTGACTGTCACTCTCCCACACTGTGCCACTGAGATGTGCCAGGCTCTGTCTTTATGACCTTGTCCCACGCAGGGGGATGCTGCTATTAGAGGCCCACAACACATTCTCCTCCTTCTTAGGCTAAAAAAACCCTACACTCACAGACTTTCTCCTCTGGACAAGCACTCCAGCCCCTGATTGTGGTCCTCCACAAAACTCACACCAGTTTACCACTGTCCTTCTTGTTTGCAAGGGTCCCAAACTGAACACAGCATCCAAAAGTGGTCTAAGGTGCTGAGCACATGGGAATAACCACTTCCCTCCAGCTACTCACTGCACTTCTGTTGCTATAGCCGAGGATGCTGTTGGCCTCCCTTGCTGCCAGGACAGATTGCTGGATCCTGCTCAACCCAATGTCCATGAGCCTCCCAGGCCCCTTCCACAGAGCTGCTCTCTCTGTCACCAGCCTGTGGTCCTCACGGGGTCCCTCCTTCCCTGGCACAGGGTTTGGCATTTGTCTTTGATGAATTTCTCTTAACTTCATTATGACAGATAATTCCATGAATGATTCTTAAACAGGTGCTTAACATTTTCCTCCTTTCTGTTTTACTGTACCACTGCAGACTCATTTTACTACAATTTAGCTGAAAGAGAAGGATCACATAAGTCAGGATGAATGTAAAGTCTGTTCAAAAACAGAGATAAAGAAGTCTGTCCTGTTTTTCAAGCAGAATTTCTTTTTCACTGTGTTTCACTTGACATGTATATTTTACATTTACTGTTGTAACTACTTTGGCTTTGACAGACCCAGAAGAATTACAGAAGCATTATACTAAAAAAAGCTCCAACTTTTTGTTTCTTGAGCTAGTCTGATAAGCCATGAGTCACAGTACTTTCTATGCACATACACTTTCAACAATTTCAGTATTTAAACCTTAGCTATGATAATCACTACGTTATTTACTTTAAGACAATTTTATATTAACAGTAGTAAGTACTCTGCAGGAAAAGTAAACGTTAGTTGGCAACAGATACATTGGAAAGGATTTATAGGTGAGGGATGCAATTTGACAAGTTAATTAACATTAGTTTCTTTAAGTTTCAAATAATTGCATGTATCAGTGATACTAAAGGAATTTTTTGTTTTGTTGTAAAAATAATTTCTTTCTGTCCAACCGCTGACTGAAATTTCACAAAGAATACTACACTTTTCAAAAAAAATGCTATAAATTACTAAACTGACTACAGGGTATAAGCCCTGTCCAAAAGGATGCTTTTCTCTATCTTTTCAAGATGACTATGCAATCCCAAGTGGCCATATCAATAATTAGTTTAAACTTTTTAAAAAGAAATGCAAAAGCTTCAGGACTGAATTATCAAAGCTAGCAATTATAGGCTGTTGAACAAAGGACACATTTTCATTTTTAAAGCATTGGTTGGGGATTTTTTTGCTACATATCACTAGCATTGTGATTTTTTAAAATTTTTTTAAACTATTTATTGCCTTTAACTTAAGAAAATTCACTCTGGAGATAAAAATAAAATCACAAAACATTTTCATTCCAAACCTTGCAAGAAAATTATGACAATTTTCAGTGGCGACCTGAGTTCATTTTGCTCTTTGAGTATCTATTCAGTATTAGGTCTGCTTCCTTGCTCACGTTTTCTTTACATCTCTTTCAAAAACAATTGACCATCAAAGACTTCATTATTAGGAATTATACAGCAGGTATATGGTTTAATTAGAATATTCATAGTCCTCATATATAACAAAATGCATTTACTGTGGGCTGAACTTGCTCTGCTGCCAGATGCCCACCCAGCAGCTCTCTTACTCCCCTTCCTCAGCAGGACAGGGGGAGAAAATTAGAAAGGATAAAGACAAGGAGGTCAACCATCAATTACTGCCACAGGAAAAACAGGCTAGAATAACATGCTGAGAAACAAAGACAAAAGTAAAACTATCTACTCCTCACTTCTACCTTCTTCCCAGGCTTACCTTTATCCCTGACTCCTTTACCCTTGACTCCTTTACCCTTGACTCCTTTACCCTCTCCTCACCAAGCAGCACAAGGGGTGGGAATGGGATCTGTGGTCAGTCCACAACAGCTCCTCTGTGCTGCTCCTTACTCCTCATGCTGTTTCCTGCTCCAATCTGGGTCCTCTTCATGGGCTGCAGATCTTCATGGACTGCTCCAGTTTGGGCCCTTCACCTGTGCTGCAGTTCCTTCAGGATAAGGCTGCAGCAGCATGGGATCCTCTATGAGCTGCAGTGTGGATTTCTCTCCCCCATGGGCTGCAGGGGGTCAACCTCCATCACCATGGTTTTCCATAAGAACTGAAGGGGAGTATCTGCTGGGACACGTGGAGCACCTCCTCCCCTCCTGCTGCTCTTGCCTAGGGGCTCTCAGGGCTGTTTCTCTCATATTTTTCCTCACTCCTCACTGCCAGGCAGCATTTTGCCCTTTCTTAAACACATTATTTCTGAAGCACCACCACCTTGGCTGCCAAGCACCACCAAGGGCTCAGCCAAGGGCTCTGGTGGGGCCATTGGATTTGTCTGGAATGGGCAGTGGCCAGCAAAGGGCAGCCTTGGCTGCTTATCACAGGGATCCCTACAGCACCCTCTGCCAGCATCTGGGCATCCACACCCAGTACAGCACAGCCCAGACAGAACCAAACACTTTGGTCACTCTCTGGTGCCCTATGGTGCATAGGGTGGCTGATTCATCCTTGTCATTCAGAGCGGTCTCTTTTTCCATCTTTCCAGTGTAGCCTACCTCCAGGGGGAAATCTAGAACCATAAAGACATTACCAGTCTTGACAAGTGTCCTGGGTTGGCGCTGCCTCGTATCCCAATCGTGCCCTTTGTCTCTGTATTCTTTCTCTATTGTTACGTCTAAGAGCTGCGGCCTCCCTGCCCCCACCTGAGGCCGCGGCTGCTGCCGGCGGCTTGCTTGCCGCTGCTTCCGCTGGCCTGCCGCTGCTGCTTCTGCGGCCCCTGCTGCTTCTGCTGC
>VXBB01006917.1:16877-44007 GCA_013399915.1 Illadopsis cleaveri
GGGATCTGAGGGACTCCCCTGTGATCTGAGGGGCTCAGCGGGGATCTGAGGGTCTCCCCTGGGGTCTGAGGGGCTCATGTCATCTCTGCCAGCCGGCTGGTGGCCCTGGCAGCTTTTCCTTGCATGCAGGATGAAGAAGGTGCCGGGGGCTGCTCCGTGCCCGGCCCGGCAGAGCGGGATCAGGAGCCCGGCCGAGCCCGGCCCCTCCTCGGATGTCATCCAAGCCCTTTTCCCTTCGGAGCCTCCCAGAATGTCAGTGTTTACCAAAAAGGCTCGTGTTTACATGGATGTTCTCCCGGTGCCCGTGGGATGCCCCTGGAGCTGCCTGGGAATGGGGTGCTGGAATTTGGGGGGCACAGCCTGTGTGCTGATCCCAAGGGGGTGAACTCTCCATTTCTGAGGGGATTGGAATTGCTGCTCTGCCCAGGCTGGAAGGAAAAATGATAGTCCACCTGTAAATAAATAATTTAAAACTCCTGGTAAATGGCAGACTTGGAAAAAAGCAGTATTTGTATAGAAAGGTGGTTTTTACCACCAGCGAGGTATTTATTTAAATAAAGGACAAAGGGGGCCATTTTGAATGGGAAAATGATCAAAATTATGGAAAGAATAAATTATTGACTGGATGTACTGAAATAGCTCCTTCAGTAGGAACATTCCTGTGTGACACTCGCTGTGACTGTGTTTCCTTCTTACATATCTGATTTTGTGGAATATTTTGTGTGAAATTTGCTGGTTTCTGCTCATGGGAAAGAGAAAAAAAATATCTCAAATCCTCTTTTATTTCAATATCTCTGTCTGTGCAGCTTTTCCTTGGCTGCAGAGCTCAGACCTGAGGCTGGCACTACCTGCTAAGCTAAAAATGGCACTTGGGAGTCTAAAAATGAAGGAATTAATTTTTTCACGTGGTTCCAAAAGAGCAAGTAAATGTGTTTGATTCCAGTTTGGGTTATTTGTGTAGTGCCCAGGCGGGGTTTGCAGCCCAGCCGCTCCATATCTCCGTGCTGTTCCCCGTGAGTTCCAAAGCAGGAAGCTCAGAGCGTTAAGGAAGGTTGGATGCAGGTTTTGGTCTGTCCCAGAAGCTGTTCCCATCCTGCTGTGAGCTTTCCCTGCCTGTCCTCGACGCCGTGTTTGTCCCTGTACGTGTGGAGGTGTCTGTGGCTTCCGTGGCAGCTTCCCGGTGACACAGTGGGACACCTGGATCACAGCGGGGTGACAGAGTCACCCTGTGACAGTTCCAGTGTCTGCTGCTCCACAGATCTGCTCCCTGCCCTCGCTGGATTACAATTCCTGGTGTAAATATGCTCGTGGAATAAAGCTGGACTGAAACCTGTTGGTTTGTGTGGGTGTCAGTGATCTCCTGCTGATGAGTCTTTGCCCAGTCATCTGTGGCTCTTTAACAAATACCTCCCATTTCCTTTGGAATGAGAGCAGAATCCTGCAATGGTTGGGGTTGGAAGGATATGAAGGGCCATCTTGTTCCCTGCCCTTGTCTCCAGTCCCTCTGCAGCTCTCCTGGAGCCCCTTTGGGCCTTGGCAGGGGCTCTGAGTTCTCCCTGGAGCCTTCTCTTGTGCAGGTGAACAGCCCCAGGTATCCCAGGCTGGCTCCAGAGCAGAGGTGAACTCCCCCAAAGGAATTAACTGCAGTAAATAANTGGAGAAGAGGTGAATTTCCCCAAAGGAATTAACTGCAGTAAATAAATTGACTGTACTGCACTGTGGATCTGGGAGATCACTGTTTTTAAGAAATGCAGCCCTCGGCCTGCAGAGGAAGCCCCTGTGCCATGGGATGCTCTGGAGCAGGTCAGGAATTACCTGCTCAGTCTCCAGGCACAAAGCCCACAGGAATTGTGTGCCTTTTCCCCTTTCAGAGTGTGTGGATGTGTTCTGCCTCTGGTCCCTGGAGGCTGGGTGGGCCATGCCAGGGGGATCCAGGGAGGGAGAAGCCTCTCCTCCCCTTCAGCTGCAGGGCAGAGCTGAGCCGTGGGGAATGAATAGCTGGGAGCCAGAGGGAAACATTTCCAAGCTCCAAGGTTGGGATGCTCCAGCAGAGCAGGAGAGGGAGGGAAGCAGAGTCGTTTTTAACACCTGACACCTCAAGGTGGGTCTGGGCAGAGGATACAGCCAAACACCAAAGGTCGTGGAGCAGAGCCTGGAATTCCCAGCCCAGGATGTGCTGCTGCTGTCCCACGGGTGGGGCAGGCACAGGGGGAGCTCAGTGCTTGCTGCCATCTCCTCCAAGGGGAAGGTGACAGCCCATGAGGGCTCAGGGCACACCTGGAGCTGTTCCCCTCCTGCTCTGTGTGCTCAGGCCCTTCATTCTGCTGGCTGTGCTCTGGATGTGTTTGTGTGTCCGTGCACAGAGCAATGGTTCTGTTCCAGTGCTCAGGATCATGGAATACCCGACTCGGAGCTGGAACAGCCCACGGCCCTTCTGCTCCTCCACCTGGGAGCTCAGCATGGCTTCAGGGAGCTGAGGGGGCAGCAAAAGAGGCTTTGCTGCAGGTTAGGCTGTTCCCAGCTTTTAGGAAACTTCAGCAGCATTAATACTTTTGTCTGAACAAAAAAAAAAAAGAAAAGAAAATCAGGAAAGATCTGGATGGGAGCCTCCGGTGTGATAAATTGACACTGGATCCAGCGGTTGCCTGGAGCGCGCTTTGAAGCGGGAGAGGCTCCTGGGGAACTTCCCCCTCTCTCTGATGTCTGAAAATTAAAAATTAATCTGCTATGAAAAATTAAAAGGTGAAACTTTCTGCTCTTTCAGCAGCAGAGCTTTTGGAATGCTGATGTGGGGCTTGGAATGGAGGCTGAGTGACATCTCCGGGAACATCACCATGGGCTGGTGCATTCTAATATCAGATTTTAATTGATTTTTGTAAATTGGAAACCTGTTTGCACAGGACTCGAGACGCTTAAAAAGGGGTAAATATTTATTTATTGATGTAAATAACCTTAAACAGGCATTTACTCACCACTGCAGAGCTACTCACAGATTACAACACAGTGAAAGGAAACCAATGCTGCCAGCTTGGAAGTGATGCTGGAATCTGCACAACCTGCAAGGTTTCATTTGGCTTTTTTATTTAAAAAAAGGCAGAAAATGGGTTAAAGTGCATTTCATTCCAGGAGCAAACAGCGAAGGTGCTGCCGGTGGGAGGAGGCAGTGTGCTCCATAGGTGAGGGCGGCTGCTGGGCTGGAAGGAACGGGAGCAAATCAAAGCAGAGCCCCAGTGCAATCTGTGAAATGGATTCAGGGATTCAGCCAAGCCGAAAGCGGCCGTGTCCCACCCCGGGGATCCGCGGGGGAGCCGTGGGGAGAGCAGAGATGAGTTCCCATCAAGTGCACTGGCTTGGAAAATGGGCAAGGTTTAGGGTCAGGCGCACACAGTCCCGGGGGAAGCTTTGCCAGGGGAAATGGGAAGAGCTGCAGCCGCCGCTGCTGTGATTGCTCCTTTCAGTGTCAATTTTCTGTAGGTTTCAGTTCTCCAGAGCCATCCACCTGCTCCTGGAGCACTGCTGCGGGGGGAGGTACAGAATCCCGGAGTGCTGGAGTGCTTTGGGCTGGAAGGGACCTTACAGCTCAGCCACGGGCAGGGACACAGCACAGAGAGCAGCTCCCTGATGGAATTGTGTCAGACACACGATGGGGGGATTGGGAAGGAAGATAAATGGCACTTGTGGACTCAGAACCACACACTGCCTGTCAGGGACAGCTTCTGCATTCCCCCTGCAGCTCCTGGGAATTATTCTCTGTGGGAAAGAGTGAGAGCTCCAGCTCCAGACCTGTCCCAATATTCCAGCGTGCACGAGGGTGGAACTGGGTGGTCTTCAAGGCCCTTTCCAAGCCAAACCACACAGGGACTCAGCAGGGTGCAGGGCACCTCCTTAAATGTGTTGTTTTTTTGGTTTTTTTTTCTCCCAAACTGGAGGTTTGGATAATTAATTGCTCCCTGCAAATGAAAGCTGGGAATGACCACCCTCCCTCTACAGCAGATTCCTTCTGCCGCTCTCCTTGGTTGTCTCTGCTGGGGAAAACACACATGGAGGGTAACAAGCATTCCCCTTTTTTGGTAAAACACTGCATTATTCACAATAGGGGCCAACTTTATTCCTAATGGTGCTTACCTGCGTTTTCACATCAACACCTGAAGTTAAGAATTCCTGCAAATTCCACCCCAACTGCTTGGAGCAGCCAAAGGGGGTGCCTGAGGGGGCCAAGGGCAGGCACGGAGCCCTGGCATGCAGAGCACGGCTGGTTCAGAACGCCGTGCCCTGCTGGGAAGGGCAGCAGAGCCGGGCACGGAGGTGGATCCAGGTAAGGGACGGGGCTGGGAAGGGCGAGTGCCCAGCCAGCCCCAGGGAGCCCCTCCCAGCTTCTCCTCGGAGCATCTCGGCCAACTCTGCTAAAGGATTTAAACACCCGTTGAAATTAATCTGCTGGATAAAACCTTTTCTTCATAGTCTTCATTAATCACCCGTCCTTCCCGTAGCTCCGTGCAGGAAAATAGATTTTTAAACCTGTCAGCTGTGGTTTTGTGGGATTCATTTCGTGCCTGCTCTCTCTGTTCTCCGGCACTGTCGGGGAGGAGGCAGACAATTAACCCAGCGCTTAAAAACCCCGAGTGCTCGTTGCTGCACCGAGCCCGGAGCTGGGAATTATGTACCCCCTGGGTGGGCTGGGGACGCTAAATGCAGAGTTTGGGGCTTTAGGTTTCCCAGTAAGCCGGGAGTTTGGCAGGGCTGAAGCCACGAGGGACAGCGGGGCCGCCAGCCGCGTTTCCCCATGGATTTGGGAAGGGGAACGAGGCTCCAGCGCTGCCGACGGCACTCGCACACCTCGGGATGAAGCACATCCCTGCTAACGAGCTCACAGAGGGCAAGTTTCCATCCAAACGAGCCCCACCCGTGTCGCCCACGTCCCCAAAACCAGCTCGGGATCACACAGGATGCGGTCCAGCTTTCCACCCCAAATCCCAGCTCCGGGCCCGCCAGCGCGGCGAGAAATCCCAGGCGGGCATTAATTATGGATTGAGGCGGAACTGCAGGGCCCGAGGAGGAAACACTTCCAGGAAAGGCAGCGGAGCAGCCCCCGGGGAGCGGCGCTGAGCGAGCGGCTGTCGCTCCCGAACGAGCCCCAGCAATTAGCGCCGGCGGTGCCGGGAAGGGCGGCGGCGCTGCCAAGGCCCGCGATGTGCGGAGGGAAAACTACCCCAATAAACCCCAGAGCAGCCCACAGCAGCAGGGGCACCGAGGGGATCCCCGGGCTGCAGCGGGGGATTTAGGGTGTGGGATATGAAGGGCAGCTCACAATTCCCAGCAGGAGGAATTCCAGCCTGGCAGGGACCCCGCGGCAGGTGTGACCACGGGGAGCAGCTCCCGGAGGTCGGGGAGCATCCTGGGATGAGGGAGGGGATTCTCCCCCTCTGCTTCGATCTGCTGAGACCCCCCTGGAGAGGATTTAGCTGGGATTTTGGGAAGGAATTCCTGGCTGTGAAGGTGGGGAGGCCTGGCACAGAGCAGCTGTGGCTGCCCCATCCCTGGCAGTGTCCAAGGCCAGATTGGATTGGGTTTGGAGCCACCTGGGACAGTGGAAAGTGGGACTGGATGGGCTCTAAGCTCCTTTCCAACCCAACCCATGGTGGAGTTGTGTGACTTTGAGCAGAGCCCACACCCTGGCACAACATCAGCACACAGGGAGGGCTCTGAGGCTGCTCCAGGAGAGACAGGGCCCATGGCTGCGCTTGTTCTCCATATGGAGAAATCCATACGCCAGTGACATTTCTAGGACACGCTATTTTTGCCTTGTGAGGGGGCTGGAAAAAATCCGAGTGGCTTTCAAGAAATGAAAGCACCTCATTTAAGCTGAGAAAATTGTTCTTGCTGATTAACCTGGAGCTTTTCCACAGTGGCTCTGGTGACATAACCCCACAGGCTCTAAGGGGAAAAGGACAGGTGTAGTGGAGGTGTTGGAATATGCAGCGGTGAAGGGTCCAGATGGGGACTGGGAACCTCTGGAGCTGCTCCATGGGGATGTGTTGGGGTGCTGCAAATGGTTACCCTGAAAAATAACCCTCCCAAAACAGGGGGTCAGAGGCTGCTCCTCAGCAAAGAGCAGTGGGACACAGCAGCTTGGGAGTTACAAAGGGAATCCCCTGATGGAAAGCAACCACGGATTTAGGCAGGCAAAGGGACAAAAGGGCAGAAAATAAATTCCCTCAAACTTCTTGTACTTCATTTGCTCCAGAGTTTGCAAAATTTCTCAAGTTCATCGATTTTTTTTTTTTTTAATGCAGGAAATTCCATGAAATTTCTGACAATTCTGGGAAGTGAAAACCAGCACTCTACATCTCTGGTGGTGTAGATCCAGCGGGGGGGGATTTAGCTCTTGCAGCCTAGAGACACACCAACTGCAGTGTGGAGAGGCTCCCAGACTTTCTTTCCCTTTCTTTTTTTCCCTTTTTCTCTCCGTGGGGATAATAATAACAGTGTCAAGGACACCATTCAAGCTGATGCCTGGAGAGCTATTCAGTCCAGGCCTATTTACGGCCATTATAAAATGCCTGTGGATAGTTCAACGACCGATTTTCAAGAGTCTTTCTCTACCTTTTGAAGGCTCAGGAAAATCTATCAAACTGCAGAAATTAAGCTATTTTTCTTCAGGGGAAGAGAAACAGAGCAGGGAGCTTCTCGCATTAAAATGCTGCCGTAGATTCCCGATGAATGAAAAATTGCCCGGCATAATAATGAGCCGGGAGATGGATTTTGAAACGGCTTCAACCCCCTCTCCAGGCTCTGTGGCAGCAGTGCTGGGCATTTGGAGGTGAAAGATGGACCTTCTCTGGGTGCTGCTGTTCCCACATCCATCCAGGGATGAGGGCAGGGAGGGAGGGATGGAGGCAGGCATGGGCTGGGCCTCAGAGCATCCAGCACCTGCTGCAATACCTTCCCGTGGCACAGGGATGAAGGATGGAGCTGTGCAGGATGGAGGATGGAGCTGTGGAGGATGGAGGATGGAGCTGTGGAGGATGGAGCTGTGGAGGATGGAGCTGTGCAGGATGGAGCTGTGGAGGATGGAGGATGGAGCTGTGGAGGATGGAGCTGTGGAGGATGGAGCTGTGCAGGATGGAGCTGTGGAGGATGGAGGATGGAGCTGTGGAGGATGGAGGATGGAGCTGTGCAGGATGGAGGGTGGAGCTGTGCAGGATGGAAGATGGAGCTGTGGAAGATGGAGGTATGGAGGACTGGTCTCAGGATCAGTAGCTCCCTGGATGTGCACCCACAGGGAGAGGGAAGTCATCCCTGTCACACACTGCTGTGCACAGGTGTCCTCAAGGTCCAAACTCCACTCAGGAGGACACAGCCCCGTGTGTCCCCACTGTCACCCTGCCCTCCTCATGTGTCTGCTCCAGCACCCCTGGAGAGCAGCACATGGAGCAGTTTGCTCTGGAAAAGGTGGGCTTTGAGGGCTGTGTGTTAATTGCTCACACCACAAAAGCAGTCCCTGTGCTGAACAAACAGCTCTCCCCCAGATGGGCTCCCAGCACAATTTGGTTCTCAAAGCCCTGCCCTCCTGCCATGCCAAAGCCATCAAGGGAGCCCATGGGCTTTTCCAAAGCCTTCAGTTACATTTAATTGAGTAGGAAACACATTTCTTTTTCCTTTACAAAATGCCAGCTCCCTCCTGTGTGTAACCACAGAGCATCATCTCTTCATCCTCCAAGCAGGGCGGGAGCCAGGGGCCCAGCCTGCTTCCCACCAGGAGTCCAAACCATCCAAAGGACACGGCCTTGCCTTGGGGAGCAGCATGTGCTCCTCCAGCTCTCCTCCTGTCCCTGTTCTCTTCGAGCAGAGCCCAAAGCCTGCCTGGCTCCCCCACTGCTGTCAGGGCGTTGTGGAGAGCCAGTGGGTCCCTCCTGAAACTCCTTTGCTCCTTTGCTTGTGCCCTCTGGCACTGGAGGGGCTGTGGAGCACTCCAGGGCAGGCACATCCCGGCCTCCGAGGGCTCCTGGGGCGCTGCCACGGTGCCACTCCCGTGGCACTTCCCCTGACTGTGCCACATCCCGGCGGTGCCACGGGGGGTGCCCTGCCCTGCCCTGCCCTGCGGGATGTTCCTCCCTGTACCACATCCTGCTTTCAGGGCCTGCTTTACAAGACCCCGCTGCTGTTTTTCCCTCCCTTCCCAGCCCGGCCCTGCACCCCGGATTCCCTTTTTTGTGCTCTCCGGGTGGGAGCGATCGATTGTGTCTCGTCCGAGCCCTCGGTCTGTACGAGGGGAAGATGAATAAATAATGCCGTGTGCATGGAGGGGATCTGGAGCTGCCACGTGCTCCTGGGGCTGGTAAAACCCTTTCCTTTAAACAGCAGCCGTCGCCTGTGCCACTCCTGCCTTTGCTTTTCTGCTGCCGAGGCTTTTGCTTCCCGTTAGAACAGGAGCTGTGTCCAAGGCGTTCCCGAGGGACCAGAACTGGGATGGTGAATTTCCACAGCTGACACGGTGCTGTCAGTGCTCCAGGACCCTTTGCTGTGGGGTGGTGCTGCAATGCAGGGCCTTGGTTTACCCACGGCGAGCAGGGATTTGGGACTTGCACCGGAGCAGGGAACGGGAACACCGAGCCCCCCTGCTGGGATGCACCTTTGGGAGCCCAAAGCGTGCCTGGGGCGCTGCTTGGGATTTGTTCCCTGCTGCGGGGATGCTGGGACACACTTGGGACACACCACACTGCTCGGAGGTTCCCCTCCCGGTTTTTGAGCCAGCACCTCTGATACCGACACTCCTCGCGCACCTGACCGGGACAGACAGGGAAAGCCCTTGGCAGCGAAATGTCACTGTCACCAGCCGGCTGCCAGGGCACATCTCCCTGCTCCTCCTCCGCATCCTGTCCCGCCCATCCCGGCTCAGCAGCGGGATGCGGCGCCTCCCTGGAGTTGCTGTGTCCGGCCCGAGGCTCAGGTGTGGCCCCGGCGTTCCGGGGGGGGCTGAGCTCCTCGGCAGCCCCGCGGCTCCCGGCGGGACGCGGGGACAGGACGGTCCCCGCGGGCAGCAGCTGCCCGCTCCCGTGGGAAAGGCGCCGGCCCCGGCCCTGCGCTGCTCCTGCCGCCGCAGCACTTTGTTCTTTGTCAAAAGCGGGAGCTGCGGCCGCTCTTTGTGCCGCCGATTTGAATTTGACCCTTTCCAACACCAAAAATCGATATTCCCGAGGAGAAGCAGTGGGTGCTATTTTTCCAAGCCCTGTTTACAGCGGAGCAGTCCTCGAGGCAGATGTTATCGGGCGGACTTTACCAAATTTTACAAAGCATTTTCTGAGCACATAATGACAGTATTATCTTTGTCCACCTGCTGAGAGGAGCGGTGGGCTCACAATAAATATCGGCTTCCGAGCCGGGCGAGTCAGAGTCCGTCTTATCTGTCCAGATGGGGGGAAAAAAAGGCCCTAATTTACATCCCAGAAAGCACTGGGGTGTGACAAAGGTCATCGGCTGACACTGTACCCTCAACTGGGATGAAAAATACACGAGTCAAGGCTGCATTGTGTGAAGGGGACACAGTCCCTTCCAACGGCTCCTGTGCCACCTGAGCATTCCCTGGCTGGGCAATGCAGGGATGTGTCCCTCCAGGAGCATCCCTGGCTCAGGACCTGCCCCCGGGGCGCTTCGGGGGCTCAGCCCTCGGGACCTGACCCTGCCAGCATTCCTGCAGCATTCCCAGCTCGGCCAGCAGCTCTCTCCCATTGCTCCACCGGGTTTCTCACCACGTGCCACGTTCACACAGCTCCTCTCCCCTGAGGAAGCACCTCCACGCCAGTGACAGTGAAGATGGCAGCAGATCCATGAGTTTGGGTCCAGGTGCCACCTCCCATGGAGTCTCCTGCCTGGGCTACTCCCTCCTGTTCCTCCATTTCCAGGAAATGTTCTGTGTTTTAAAAATACCCCACAATTAGTGAGTTAATGAGCTAATGAGGGAATTCTAGCCAGCTTCCCTCTCATCTGAGACCCCACAGGATCCTCCCTGTTCAGCACCAGACCCGAACAGCCTCCCTGGGGCATCCCGGGGGGCACAGCCCATTATGGAGTGACAGATTCCTGGAATTAGTCATTAGATTAAGGTACACGGCCCTGGAATTAGCAAAGGCCCGTGTGATGCTGAGGTGGGACCTGAGGGGGCCAGAGGAGTCAAACCAGGGGTGCAGGCTCTGCTCCACGGAGGCTCCGGCCCCTGGGATGTCACTGTGGAACACGGCCCACTGCCCCATTAAAATGACAAAAAGACAAAGAAAAATGAGTGGGGAGTCAGAAGGGAATATAAAATCATTAACACAGCGCCTAATACAGTGAGAGAAGTGTCAGTGGGGACACTGAGCTAATGGGCTAGGCTCCTCCAGAATTTTATTAGCCCTGAAGTTTTAAATAATGCAGCACATTCGGATCCCCGTGTCCCTCCTGCCGTCAAACCGTGATTCCCCAGTCCAGCACGAGGAAATTCACCCTTGTCTACACATTCTGCAGGTAGTGATCGAGCCAAGATTTATTTATTAGTCAAGCTGTGATTGATTTAGAGGAGATTTGCTTGGTGGAGTTAATTACAAGCAATAACTGGCTGTGCTGACTGCCCGGAAAGGAGGGCTGCTGCTCCAGGGACACCCTGGTTTGTGCCTGCTTCACCCCGTGCCTTGGGATCAACTACCTGGGGCAGCAGAAGCAGTTGTTGCCAAGAATAATCCCCTTGGTTTAATCCAGGTCCTATCCCTGCAAGTGTTCAAGGAGCTCCTGCCCTCAGCCAGAACCCGCTGAGGCTGAGCTGAAACAGGACAAAAACAGTTTCTCCAAGGGGAAAAGGAACAAACCACTTTAAAAAACCCAAACAAGTGAAAAAAAAGCAAACAAGTCAAAACCCCAAACAAGTAGAAAACCTAAAAGAAGCTCCTTCAATTTCATCTCCCAAGGCAAATCCTTTCATGTCAAGGTCAGTCCCAGTGGTTTTGGGGTTTTTTGTGCTCATTCTCACCCTGTAAAATCCCTGCTGGAGGGATGTTTCCTGCCCGGGCAGTGGGGTTTGTCATGGAAAAGCTGATCCACCCAAGAGGGAGCAGGGCTCCTGTTGGGAAAACATCCTGGCATGAGCATTCCAGGGACACTGCTGTGCTCAGTGGTGGCACGAGTGGCACAGACTGAGAGTGCCCCAGGCCACCCCAGGAGTGACACATGCACAGCCTCCAGTCTCTGGTGGCTCTTACAAGGTATTAACTAATTAATTAATTAGTTGTCTCTCCCTGGCTGGCTGTTTGGGTCAGGCTCCCAGTGCCCATCACAGTGAGAGCACCCCGGGGAGCCCTTTGTTCCGCAGAGGTGAAAAACTGTACCCACAAAAAGAGTTCCCCCTGCAATCAATTCCCTCTAACAACTTTATTGATTAGCTGCAGTAACATCTCCCATTTATTAATTATGAAGAAGATGTTCCAGTGATTCCTTAAAGTTAACTGTTGTGCTTTCCCTCTGCCCTCAGGCCCCAGCCCAGCCCAGCCAGCACTGCCCAGGGTGGCGTCCCTGTCCCTGGAGGGATTTAAAGCTTTGTGCATGTGGCTCCTGGGGACGTGGGTCAGTGGTGGCCTTGGCAGTGCTGGGGGAATTTTGTCTCAATGAACTTGGAGGGCTTTTCCAGACTTTAGAGATTCTACAATTCCTCTAGGCCCTTCTTGTTCCAGGATCTCAGACCTGCCCATGGACCAGGAGCAGAGGGGTGCTTTGTCCCACAGGGAACAACCAGGATGCCTCCATGGCTTTCCTTGTTTGGAATTAGTGACAGCAGAGGTGACAAATGCCAGTGCTGGGACCTGGAGTCCTTTACACACAGGGAAGGGATGTTTTTCCAGGCAACATGCCCAAATCCAGCCTGGCAAGGGGCTGCTCCCACCTGTGCTCCAGCCTCAGGAACAGGCCACCCCAAAACCCCAATGTCACCGGGGCTGAGGGGACTCATAAACCAAATTCACACCGTAAATTAAATGGAGGGGTCAAGCGAGGGCAAGGAAGCCCAGGAGCAAGCTGGAAGCAGGGGTAAGGAAAGAAAAGGAAGGTCAGAAGGAGGGTAATTAAGGAAATGCAGCAAAGAGAAATTATACAAGAGAGGATTAGAAATGTACAATTGGTGGCGGTACCCGGGACCATAAATCACCCGCAGCGGGAAGGAGATGCTGAAGGAAGCCGAGGGTGATGCTGGACTGATTATGAGTTTGAAATATGGCACGTTGGCAAAAAATCCACGGCGATTTATCTTCTGTCACCCGCCATCCCGGGAAGGTGGCAGCCATCCCCACACAGCTCTTCTGAGACTCAAACTCCAGTGCTGAATTGATTTCTGAGCCTGCCAGCTGCCTGCCTTCATCTGAGCGGGTAACAAATAACGCAGGGAGGGAAAAATTGGGAAATTAAAGACATCACAGTCCCAGTAAAACAAATGGATGGAGTGGAGGACAGGGATTTGGATACCCCAGGCTCTATTTACACCCTGTAAGCAAACAGAATGAACAGAACCCCAAATATGCCTTTAGCGTGGTGTCCTGGATATGTAAAGATTTAATAACTCAGATTTGCAGTCCTACCCACACAGAGTGATTGCCAGCCCGAGAGAAGAGTGAAAATCTATACTTTTAGCAAATATCTAGATCTAAAAATAAAAGGGGGATAGAAATCCTAGCAACACAGAGGGGTTAGTTGGGAGGTGGATGGAATCTCTGGATTAAAATATGAACATGTGCTGTAATTACCAACCAAAGCCCCTTCATGGGCACAATGCAGGGACAGGGCTGGGGCTGCCTGGGAGCCAGCCAGGAGGGCCTGGAGATGCTGCAGTGCTGGTGGGAGGCAAAGCAGGAGCCTGAGAAAAGCTCCAGAAGGATCTGCTGGCAGGAAGCATAAACCAAAAATAGGCAGTGGCAGGAATCAAGGCGAGAGTGGGGAAAATGGAGACGGCGATCAATACCTGGAGACCAGGAACACAGAGGATGTGAACAGTTTTTATTCCTGACCTGTGCAACCAGGGGCTGAGCTGAAAACCTGATTTCTCTTAGAGAAATGATAGGCATAGCTCAAAATATCTAAAAATGAACCATGCAAATGAGGGCATTGACTGCAAGGTGTCCCTGTGCCTTTAGTACTCCGGAGCTGCTCCCAGAGGCGGGATGGGGGTCCTGAAACAGGGAAAGGGAACCCTGGGGCATCTCTGCCCAGCCACATGGGCACAGCCCAGTGCTGGGATCAGGGAATGTGCCTCTGTCCCAAGACAGTGACTAGCTGCTGCTGCTGCTGCTGCCCTGAGGGTGCTGGAGGGGGCACAGCCTGTGGGTTGTTTCCCATCCAGAATGGATGGGGAACATCCATTCTCCAGCTCATCCACAGTGAGAATGAAATGAGCAGGGGAGAGCTCAGAGCTGGAGATGCATCGTCCCACAGAGAATAATGCCAGCACAGGGTTTGCTCTCACCACCCTCACCGTTAGGAAAACAGCCCCATTTCCTAAAAATATGAACCTAATTGGCCCTTGCACTTCATTTCCCCGGGAGAGGCCAGCAGCACAGCAGCACCTCAGTTTTCCTGCTGTCCCACTTCCACACTGGCTCTGTCTGGAAGACAAGGAGGTCACAGGGAGAGGCTGGCTCAGGATGGACACAGCCTCGCTGGCACGGTCGGGATTAGAGCCAGGGAGCCCCAGGCTTGTGGGAAAGGAGGAGGACAGATGCTTGCCTAAATTAGGGGATTAGGTTTTGTAGCCTAAAGAAGATAATAAATGAAATGATTATGGCATTAAAGTGCTGGTCCCTGTGGACAAGCAGGTTGGGAAGACCCCTGGCATTAAGAGCCAGGGATGAGGGGACAGGTCAGTTTTAGGGTACCCTGTCAAAGGTCATCTCCAGACTGCTGAGAGCTGCTTTAGCCCAGGGAAAATTCCTCCTTCAGGAGATCCACGGAGCATGGGACAAGGATCCTTTAGTCAAGATTTACCAGGAAATTTTAGCAAAAAATTTCTAGTTTTGTTTCTTTTTACCTGGCTCATGCACTGTCTGGGCCTTGGGAAAGTCATGGCATTTTAGTGGGACAGACTTCCAGGGACATCTTACTGGGTGGGGTAAGCTGGAAGGACAAGGGTGTGTGGAGCCACCAAACCCAGACTGCCCTGGCAGGGGCACCCTCAGCTCAGCCCAGGCTCCACACTCAGAGCTGCCCCGAACAAAGAGGTGCTTTTGTTCCTGGGGTTTTCCCTGGCTTTTGTCCCGAACTTGAAGCCGGAGCGGCACCAGAGCAGACCCAGCCTGCTCAGGGGTGCCTGGGGCTGCCGGAGGTCTGGGGGCTCCCCGCGCTCCCAGTTCCGGAGGGACGATCCCCTAATCCCCGCCTTGTTCTCCCTGCGAGAGTAATTGGCACACGGGCTTGAGATGAAGATCCGGCCCCGCTGTTCAGCAGCGCTCCAGTTAAAGAGTTTCCCATGGAGAAGTGGCTAACGATGGCCCGAAAAGATGAGCAGGGAGGAGGCAACTCCTGCTCGGCAAACGCAGCAGCCCCTCTGCCGGAGAGGGAAACGGCGTGGGAGAGCCCGGGAGCCGGGAGGAGGAGGAGGAGGAGGAAGAGGAGGAGGAGAGGGAAGTGCTTTACGAGGGGAGCCTCTTCTCTCCGAGCACAAATATCTAAAAACTATTAATTTCGGGCAGCAGCTAGGAGGAAATACATGAAAGGGAAATTGATTTCTATTTAAATGGTATGTTTTCATCACCTTTTTTCAGAGCATGAACATTCATCTCTGAGTACCTGTGCTAATTGATTTCAAATGCAATTCAACACAATCACTGTAGAATAATAAATCTGGGGGCCAAGGAGGGAGAGGAGGGAGATCAGCACGGCTGGGAGAGGGAGAGCCCACGGACACAGGGAGCAGGTTTGTCCCAGAGACAGGAGGTACATCCAGCCTGGAAAAGGTGGGCACAATCCCACAACAACCGGCACCTGGGGATCAGTGAGAACACAAAGGGACCTGCTAATCCACAGAAACTCTCGAGGAGAGAGAGATTATGAGGGAGATGGGGCACAACCCAGGAAAGGAGCCGAGCATGCCAGGGCTGGGAGGGGCTGGTTTGGATTGGGAGGGACCTTACAGACCATCCAGTCCCACCCCGTGCCCTGGGCAGGGACACCTTCCACTAGAGCAGGTTGCTCCAAGCCCCATCCTGAACACTTGCAGGAATGCAGGGACCAGCAACAGAGGAGCAGGGGGAGACTGGAGGAGCTGGGAGGTTTACTGCAGTAAAACCTGCAGATGCAGTGTCACATGCCATGTCCTGGGAGGGCACCACAGAGGACACCACTCCGGGAGCAACAGCTCTGCAAAGCATCCAGCTTTTAGGTGTTTATCCTCAAATAAATAATGGAACATGATACCCAAAAAGCTGCTGTGGGAAAATGGGCTAATGGAAGCCTTGGGTAAATGCAGGTGAGGCGCAGGGGAGCTGCTCCTGCCTCAGCATGGGGCACTTGTGGCCAGATATTGCAGTGCTACAGCCTGTTGTGGTACTCAGGGCTCGAAAGGATGCTGGAAACTGAGGGAGGAGAACAGAAAATAGCCATAAAAATTACCTGCAGCCAAAAATACACTGCACAGCCACCGGCTGAAAGAGCCTGACATGTTCAGCTCATCAGGGAAAGAGGGGAAAATGCCCTGATAGCTGGATATGGGAACTTCTGCAGGAAAAATGAGGGAATAACAAGGCACCTTTAACCTGAGGCTGCTCCATAAGGAAAAAGTCCCCAGATTGGAGCCGGGGGGAAGCTGTGCAAGCCCTTCCCCACTGGCACAGGCACATGCTCTTGAGCACCAGTAGGACTAAGGAGTGAATTTGGTAAATGAGCAATCTATGAATTTGGTATGGCACTGTAAGACAACGCTCAGTAGCAATATTCACACGGAGTTATCCCCATTTACCCCCCCTGGTTTGGCTCCCAGCTCATCCCAGCCGTTCCACACACCCCTGGGAAGGGAAGGGGATGTATGTGGGCACTGCCCAAACTGGAGATGATGCTGCAAATTCTCTGTTCTTTTGGTCCCTCCACTGCTGGGACAGAGACAGGCATTTTTGCTGGACTTTTCTGAAGCAGTTTTAATGGATGTCATCTTTTTCCAGGACCTGTAACCTTGCCAAGGAGAGGGTTAGAGCTCAAAACCCACCTCCAAAGCACTTGGAGCTCTTCTATTGATGCAGCTGGGACTGTAAGCAAAATAAACCCAGTGAAATAATGGCCAGTGGACAGGCAGAGACCGTGGAAAGGATATTGATTGGAACAGGGTCTCTTTTCTGCACAGCACAGTGAGCTCCGAAGGGCTGAGCTTCAGGTAATTTCTAGCAAATAATGTGTTGTACACTGTTATTTGTGGATCCTGGAAATCAAACTGGAGCATCTGGGGCTCTTGTCTAACAAGTCCCTGTAGCTAGAACCAAGCAGCTGGTGCCCTGAGAGAGGAATAAAAGCAGCAAATCAGAAATAAATTGGAATAAAATAAACCCCAGCATGTTTGGCAGGAGTGGGACATGGGGTGCACCCCCAGGCGGCAGCACCTTCCCTGGGTCCGTATTTCCTGCCAGGAAAACCCCCTGGAACCCGAATGGGATGAAGTTTTCCAGGTGCAGAGGTGCAAGGTGGGATGGGACACAGGGCCACAGGCACGGGACAGCCGGGAGCAGCAGCTCCTCCCTGCCATCCCTGCGATGAAAACAGAGGTATTTATTTCCATTTACTCGAGCTGCCAGCACATGCTGCTGAAGGATTTGGGGGCAGAACACATTTGTCCATGGCAGAAGGGACGGCAGGAGCCCTGCCAGCCCCGGCCCCGAGCTCCACAGCCCCGGCATCGCGGCTGGCTTTGCTCCGCCTGCCTCCCACACGGGTAACAAAGAGATTCCAGCCGCGGTTCAGAGGTGGGGAATTTGATAAACTGGCTCATATTTTTAAATGAACAAATGACACTTCATCGTGGCCATGACAGAGGGCTCGGCGCTGCTTTACAGTAATCTATGCCTTCTTTAACACACGGCTGCGATCCCGGCTGCCGGCAGATGAAGGATGGAGGAGCAGGCAAAAGGTTAATAGAGCATTGGGCCTTTTTTAATTGAAAAAATGACTGAGGGACCATGTAGCAGAGCGAGCAGTAATATTATTACAGGCTGTAAGTACTGTTCCAGAGACTTACTGTTCATCTGGGAGCAGAGTAATGAGAGCCGGGCTGCAGCTCCCGCCTCGGCCGGAATGCCGATGGCTCGCCAGCAGGAACCAGCTGCCCTGGGAAAGGGACAGCACGGCCTAAATGTTTGTCTTCCTTTGCAAACTTCGAGTTTCTGCAGGAAGAAGTACCCTGGGTGGCTGGCAAAATTGATTCCTGCACATGATGCCTCAGCCAGAACAACGTCGGCGTGCCAGGGGCTCCAGCTGGGCTGATATTTGTGGTTCAGGGGAGAGGCTGCAGGGAGCTGCCTCCTGATCCAGCCCGGGTGGCACAGGGTGTAAATCAGCACAGCTGTGCCCATCTCAGGGAGTGACAGACATTTACACCACCATGGGTGGGACCCTGTATCCTTCCCTGGCACTGCTGGTGCTCTCTGTGCCAGCCCGGCATAGGTAACAGCATGGAGCATTCCTGCACCAGAACATCCCTGTGCTGAGCAGCCCTGTGTCAGTTCCTGCACTGGAGCATCCCTGTGCCCGTTCCTGCACTGGGTATCCCTGTGCCAGTTCCTGCACTGGGTATCCCTGTGCCTGTTCCTGCACTGGAGCATCCCTGTGCCAGTTCCTGCACTGGAGCATCCCTGTGCCAGTTCCTGCACTGGCTATCCCTGTGCCAGTTCCTGCACTGGAGCATCCCTGTGCCCGTTCCTGCACTGGGGTATCCCTGTGCCCGTTCCTGCACTGTAACATCCCTGTGCACCTGCCAGGGGTGCCCTGGTTGGGATGTGCAGCACAGACCCTCTGCTCAGTCCCGACACCCCGGGGAGCTGCATGACCCCGCAGTGCCATCTGCTCCAGAGGTCAGGAACACGGATAAACGGCACAGGGCAGAGCCTGCAAGGAGAGAGAGGATGACGGGGAGGAAGATGTCCCGGAGAAGCCGGTAGACAAGGGGAAATGGCCTCGGCCCGCGGCAATGGAGGGAAGCCCATCCTCGGAGGTTTATTCCGGAGCAGGGTCAGTGCCCGGCTCAGCCGAGCGGCGGCGGGGGCCCAGCGGTGCCGACAGGGCTAATTGATGAGGAATTGCCACCGGAGCGCTGTGTCATCCCGAGGAGCTGCACTCGGGGCTGGGGGAAGCAGGGCTGTTAAACAGGCTGTGGCGGCACTTTGGGCTGCCAGGATTTATGCTCCGCGGGAGCAGCTCTATCTGTCATCTGTGAAAAGCCTCATTTACAGAGAGACTCCGTCAGGAAAGGCAATCAGCCGGGAACCTGCTATGCTGGGAATTTATAACTGCCCTGCCACGGAGAGCTCATCCCTCCCTCCCTTCCACAGGAGCAGTGACAGGAGCTGAGGGACCTGGCCTGCTCCTGGGAATGGGTGTTTGCTCCCAAAGGGAATCCCCCGGGCCCAGCACCTCCTCAAAGAGCTCCAAGTGTGGGGAATGAACGTGGTGATGGGAACACCCATCTGTGGAACGGCTGGGAATGCTTCTGTTAGGAATTCTGTTAGGAATAAGCAGACCTGTGTCTGGTGGGCAAAAGGGAATTCTCAAGGAAAAAAGGTGGGGAAAGAGACGCAGATTTTGCTTCACCTCTAGGCCTGCTGATGCCCCCGGGCTTTGCCTCTGGTGTGGAGATGGATTTCCAGGCAGGAGAAACCACAGAATCCCAGAATGGTTTGATTTGGGAGGGGTGTTAAAGCCTATCCAGTGCCACCTCTGCCATGGGCAGGGCCACCTTTCCCTAGCTCAGGCTGCTCCAAGCCTCTCACCACAGCCTGATGTGGAGTCCTCTCCTTCCTGGGACCCCTGGGAGCCGCAGCAGGGCACAGCACCTGGGAGCAGTGGGTGATGAAGGCTGCACATGTTCCTGCATCAGCAGAGCCCACGCTGCTCCAGTCCTGCCATGATGGACCTGAGAATAAAGGCCCTGACTGAGGGATGGATGGCTAACATCATCATTTGTGCTGCATTTTCCTCTCCCGTGGAGGATGAGCTCCAGTTACTCCCATCCATCTCATTCTTTCAAGTCATCTTCATTCCGCAATTTCCCCTCGCCCCGAAAAGAGTCAAAGATCGATCCATTTCTTTCCAATTTCAGCCAGGGAGAGGCAGAGGATGCCTTTTGCCTCCCCCAGCACGTGCCTGTCCGCGTTCCTCCCCGTTGAGAGCGGGAGCACGGCTGGCTGGGTATTGATCCCTCCCTGGGAAGTGCTGCAGCCCCTGCCCTGACCTCCTGCTCACCTGCCAGAGACAAAACCAGTGGGCTTCAGGTCTCTGTGAGGCAGAAAAGGAGTTTCTCCCCTCAAAAAGGCAAAGGGTCCCCCAGCCAGGACAGCAGCCTGCGAGCCCATTGCCACTCTGCAGCAGCACAGAAAGGAGCTGGGAATAAATCCCGACACCAGGGTGAGCCCTGCTCACATCTGCAGTGAGTTGTGTTTGGTCTCAACTGCTCTGTTCACGGCCAGGTGGGACCCCGAGGATGGCAGTGAGGGATGCGGCACTCAGATAAAAAATGGAATTCCCACCATGAAACACCACAGACCCAAACATCTGTGCCACAGCATGAGCACTGTCCCACTAAATCCACACTACATCCACACTCCAACACATCCCTGTTGTGCCCCTTGCCATGCCCGGTAACAAATCTGATTTTAGGTGTCATGCAGCAGGTGTTTAATTATCAGAGACAGGGCTTAATGGCATTTGTGTCCCAGCAGGGAGCAGTTTGGATGCATTTTGGCTCCAGGAGCAGCCAGTGCTGCTTCCCAAACTCCCTCTCTGCTAACAGGTGCTTTTATAAACATTGTTAAGTGAGACAGATTCAAAATAGGCCTGGTTTTCCCACCTGATCAATAGATCTGAAAGGAACAATGCCAAATATCTGGAGTTATTGTGCAGCACTGATGGCTGTCAGGACAACGGGCAGAGCAAAGACAAATACACACCTTTGCCTGGGTTATTACTTTAAGCCTGTTATTATCATTATTATGGGTGATTAAAAATCCCATTAATCAGATGCTAAACAGATTAAGCCCTATGAATTAATTTTCTGGAAATAACTAAGACAAACATTCTGTGCAGAGCTCATTTAATGAAATAGAAGCTGTTTATCTGCAAAATTAGGGCTTGAGCGTAGCTGAGCTTCGGCTGGAAAAATCCAGCACGGTGTGGGCACGGCGGGCACAGGCTGGAGCCAACGCCGATTTTTTACCCATTCTAAGTAAAAGAAAAATCTTGCTGTAAGTAATTTATGATACATTACACAAAGAGCTCATTAGCGAGAGCTACCAAATAAAATTACAGTCAGTTAGGAAATAATGCCGTGATTTAGTGTGCAGGGAGAGGAGGCTGAAGGACAGAGGCCGCATGCGCTGCTGACAGGAGCGCTGAGCTCTGCTGGGGCACGACCCTGTCTGCTCCACTGCCCAGGGGTGCCCAGGACCTGACACAGCTGGGATGTGATGGCAGCAGCAGCAGGAGGAGGTTTCCAAGTTGTTTTCTTGGAAGCAATTTCATGGCCATGTCAGTTCATTATCATGACTAATTGCTGACACTTTTTTAATGACTGTGTATCACACAGTTCCACCTGCTGCTGGGTCCAGACAACTTCAGGCCTGTTCTGCAATGGGGACCAAGAAGGATGAGCTGGAAGGAGAAGCCTAAGGTTGAATTAAGAATGTAAGATATTAGAATATAAGAAAGAAATAAAAATAAGATGTCCTCTGGTGTGTTAGCAAAACAGGGGTGAGATCTGGAGCCAAGCAGAGGATTTTCTTCCTGGTTTATGTGCACTCCCCCACTAAGCACAACCTCCAGCCAAGACCCCTGGAAAACCATTTTCTCCTACTAACAGTTCAACAAGATGGTTCTTATCAGCTTTGCCATTAATGACAATGATATAGGAAAAGAACATTAATTGATTTTTCACCACCATCTTTCCCTGCCACAATTATAGAGTTGCCCCTGAGAGCAAAACATTGGAACCAATGGGGTAAAGAGGTTTCACTGTGGTGAAATAAATATGAGACCCATGCAGCTGTGGCAATGTCCTCATCCTGAAATTATCCAGCTGTTCGTGCTGCTATCCCAGCCCTGGGGTGACTGACATCCTGATCTCCAGGGCATTGCTCTGGTTCCTTTTCTGTTAAAAGGAGCTTCACAGCCCAGTACCCAACCCCTAAAGCATCACCAGAGACCAGTGGACCTTCCCTTTGCATCCATTTATAGCCTTTCCCAAAAATTGCCTATGGAACTGCTGTTTCTTGTGTCTGTTTTAATAAATGGGTGTGCTTGTTATTGCTGTTGAAAGTTCCGTGTTTGGCCTTTTTAAGTCATTTGATTAGGAAGTAGAGAGAATATTTTAGCAGCAAGAGAAGGCTCTCACAATCAGCACTAGGAGGAATAATCCAATTTTCTTGGCAAAGAAGGGCAAGGGTCCTTCTAGGAGGTCAAAGCTCCCTTAGCACAATTAGAACTTTAATTAATGAAATTGGTTGAGCCTACACCAGCAGAAGCAGCGCATTTGTGGAGCTCTGCAAGTGGCAACAGCAGCTCCCTACTGGCTCTCCTGAGCACACCCTGGGCCCCCAAATGCAGCCAGACCCTGCTGTGGAGGACATTTATTCCAGAGATGCAACTTTGGGGCTCTTGGTTGAACATCAAGAGCCAGATTGGCCTCCCCAGCAGCTCTGCGAGGAGCGGCACAACTCGCGGTGTGTCGTGCTGTTCAGACATGCTGTCTGCAATTAATATTGCATAATGGCCTCCTGATTCCTAAATTATGTATTTCTCCTTCTCAGCATCGTGTGGTTTTTTTACAGGGTTAATTATTTTCCATCATTCTGCCTTTAGCAACAGTCGTCTTAATTAAGGGGGCCAAGTTCCGCTCTCATTCCTGCCTGGCAGATCCTAATGAAATCAATGGAGCTGTGCGGTGTAAATGGGAGGGACGCCGGCCATCCAGTAAAAATAAAACGTTCCCTCTCTTGTTGATTAATGCATAAAATTAACCCAGGCTTCATCTCCAACTCCTGACTGAGTGAATCACTGCAGAGCCCCCTCTGGGGGTGGTTTTCCATGAGCAGTTCTGACCTTGTGCACACCAGCAGCAGGTGCTGGGTGCCCTGGCTCTGCTTCTGGGTGTGAGAAACACGGCAGAAGTTTGCAGCAAGTCACTGTCACCTCTCCCTCCAGTGGCTCCAGACAGGGCTGAGAGGGTGGTCCCTGTCCCTGTGCTCCTGCCCAGAGCTCTGGCAGCAGGCAGCTCCCCCAAAGCCACGTGCTGTTCCCTTCCAGGGATCAAACACCTGAGGGAGGCATTTAAACCAGCCCAGAGCCCCATCCCTGGCAGTGCCCCCGGGCTCACTCCCTGCCTCTCCCCCCATACCCTCCCCTGCTGGCACCAAAAGGGCTGATCCCCAATTATTCCTCCCTGGCTTGCATTTCCTGACAGCCCAACATTAAACCAGGCCCAGGCAGCCATGCAGGGGAGGCTCCAATAAGTGGATCCACATGCAATATTCATGGATGGCTTCAGAATAGTTACAGATCCATCACACTTGGCAGCGGGATGGGGATGGCGTGCTCTCCTAATGCTGGGCTTAAGCACCTTCTTGAACCCGAGCCCTGAGGATGGGTGACCGCCTGGAGCCAGGGGTGCCAGCACGCTCCCACTGCTGGCCTGTCCCCATCTGTCCTGCCAGAGTCCCCTGCCTGCTCCACAGTCTCCCTCCCACCTCAGGGAAGCCCTGCAAAGCCTTTTGGGACCCGGGCCTGTGGGCATCCCTGGCTGCTCCTGCACCCAGCTGGAGCTCTGGATAAAGCCCCCTCAGTGCAGGGAAAACAAGGGAGCCACTGGAGCTTAATTCCCTCACTTCAGGAAAGGTTTGTTTACCAGCTTCTGGCCAGCACCACGCTGCAGCTCCAAACCTGATCTCATCCCCCAGGATTAATTTTTACACAATCATTCCGCAGTCCATGATAATCACTCCATAAAAAAATGAAGAGATTTGGGATTTTTCCCGGCGCAGAGGATTAGGTCTAAAGACAAGTAATCTGCAGGAAGCTCCGCTGCATGCACACCACTAATCGCTCCCTACCCTTCCCAGCTTTAGCTCTTTCATTAGGATTTGGCACAGTGGGGCTGCCTGTCCCTGCTGAGCTCGGCTGACACAGGCAGGCAGAAACATCCTGAGGGATGCCAGTCCATGGGGAGCCACGGCAGCAGCGTGGGTGAGTGGCAGTGCCATGAATCCCTGCAGTGCCATGAATCCCCGTGGTGCTGTGCATCCCTGCAGTGCTGGGGACACGGCTGGGCTCACCACCTCTTTCTCCACTACCAACAGGAGCCTCTGGAATAGGCTCCCCACTCTGGGATGTCTCTGGTTTCCTTGGCAAGGAGGTGAAGCCATAGGCATGGGTGACATTAATGCAGCGCAACAAACCAGGTGTGGGATGGTTTTAAAATGTAATAACTTATTAAAAGAAATGATGAGCTTAAATCCTGAAGCCTTCAGTAAATTCCTGGTGGTTTAACTAGGTGAAGAGTGAACTAGCAACTTACCTGTTCCAGGGGCAGCTGTCTCTGTGTTCTCCTGAGCCCCCAGGAACCTTCTTCATCTGCCAGTCTTGCCAAGCCTGGCTTAACTCACCGTGGTCCTGCACTAAGGGCAGCAGGGAGTGGAGGAGGTAGCAACACACACCCCAATCCCTCCTCATGGGCACACCAGGATTATCCCCATTGTTTCCCAAAGATTCCTGACGGGATGTGACCTCGTGCCTGGGGCTCAGCGGGCTCCTGGCACTGCCAGAAGGGTGAAGCTGAGAGAAAACACTGCATGTTTTAGAGTCAGGTGGAGGGAGGCACCCAGCAAGCATTTTGTGCCCAGCAAGCATTTTCCCAAATATAATTAAAATAAGTACATCTCTGGGACGGCTCTGACCACAGGGATAAGGATGCAACGCCAGGATTTTAAAACAAAATAACGTAAGCACTTAGAAAAGGACTCGAGCAGACTTTGGGTACTTATGTTCAAAATAATTGTCCCAGGAAACCCGATTCAGCAGCCACCCAGGCTGAAAGCACTTAGGCACACGCGGGCAGGCGTTCAACAAAGCATTTAGTGACCCCGGCGCTGCATCAGCAGGAACGCGGGGCTCCGGGCAGGGAGTGACTCAGGGAAACCGCGGGCTCAGGAGGACCAGGGCACACCCGGGGTTCCACCTGGACCCTGCCAGGGCCCCGCCACGGTCAGACCTGGTCGTATTTGTCCCACTGGGATCCCGCCTGGTTCCAGCCTGAATCCTGCCCAGCCCTCACTGGTCCCACTGGGGTCCCGTCTGGCCCCAAGCACCCACGGCAGTGTCCCTGCTGTGCCCCGTTTGCCGCTGGCTCCTGCCTGTGTGGCTGCCCCCACTGCCTGAAGGGCCGGGATGTGAGGGTTCCTTAGCCCAGCAGGGTGTCCCAGGAGCCGCAGGAGCTCGCTGCTCACACTCTTTCCCCCGGGAATACCTTTGCAGTCCAAGCGGATCTGCTGTAATCCAGCAGCTGCTAAACGCAGCCGAGGTGGGAGAATGCTGGTGGTAATAAATTCATGGATCTTCACAGCCCAGCAGGCTGACAAGCACCTGGTTTTAAAGAGACTTTAAAACCACTTGGAGTGCTGTGAGGCAGACCGAGAACCCCTTATGCTTGGAGACCCCAAACACCAGCTTCAAAGGAGGGAGGGAAATTGCAAAGATAGCCTGGAAAAAGTGGATTTCAGTGGGGGCAAACCTTCAAAGCACAAGTTTTCTGCACTGTTATAAAGACCGTGTACCTTTTGCATGAATAAATCACAAAGTGGGAACATTTTCTAAGTGCACACCTAACCTGACAGGTGGTTCCTCTGCTGGGCTGTAAAGCAGGTCGATGCTCCTGGCTCCTTTCATGTGGTGCAGCCGTGCTTCCTTCTCCTCGGTGGGACCCCTCCCTCCTGCAGTGCCACCCCTGCTGCCCCATGGCTCTGCCCCAGGACAGGGTGTCCATGGGTGCCCAGAGAACAGAGTCTGTCCCACTGCCCAGCTGAGAGGTTTCACACAGAAGGCACATTTCTCCTTGGAGAGCCTCAGATCTCAGCTAAACGGGTTTCCTGCTACTGCTGGATTGTTCTGACTTTAGAGCTGGTGTTTCTCACCAGCTGAGGGCTCAGTGCACCTGAGGCTATCCCAGGGCCGGTGGGAAGCTGCTGGCAGCTTGGGACATGTCCTTCCAAGCCGTCCCTTGTCCTCAAGGCAGCTTGCAGAGCAGCCTGTGAGCAGTGAAAACACGGGCTCCCAGCCCAGTGGCTCCTCTGGAGCTGCTCCCAGCCCCGAGCTGCCTAATTGAGGCAGGAGTGGTACCTGGGCCTCCCCGCTCCTGCCGCAGCCTCCGGCGAGCCGAGCTCTGTGTCAATTACAGGAAAATCAATGAAGAGACTGTTCAGGACTCCTTTTCACCATTCAGCACGGATGATATCCTTCACTTTCTAGCACTGATTCATTTACTTTCGGCCTCTCCAGGGGCTCCTGACATATTGCTATCTCTGAAGAATCTGAAGCAAGAACTGCCTTTGTTTCCACTGCAACTTGTTGGTGGGGCTGGGGCTCATGGAGGGTCAGGGGAGAGGCTGCAGCACATGGCAGGGTTTAAACATTTCTCACCGAAACACCTTCCCAAAGTCCTCCCAAATCTCTTTTGCATGGGCAGAATCAGGGGAAAAATGTGTCCAAACACAGGAGGATCAGAGTGCCATCAATGTTGTTGCTCCAGCTTCAGGCTGCTCCAGCTGAGCTGTCCCCAAAAGCAGTGACACACATAGCAGCAGTGCTGCTTCTCTTGTTGGACAGGGCTTGGAGCTACCTGGTCCAGTGGAAAGTGTCCATGGCAGGGGCTTGAAACTGAATGGTCTTTCCCAGTCCAGCAGCTGCAAACTCTCCTGCAAGAGAAAAGCCAGAAGAGGGGTGAGGACTGTGATACCAGGGCTGCACAGTCTCACTCTGGGGTTTATTCCCACTCCCAGGACTCAAGGTCAGAAATTACAGGAGACAATATTAAATGTTACAGAACTGATTTCTAAAATATTTAAAGCAAAAATCTGCAGTTGGTTTATCCTGGGAAGCCTAGGATTTCACTGGGACAACAGTATCCATGTTGAAGCTGGGGACACCATGCCCTGGGTGGACAATAAGGGACACCAGGAGACAGTCACATAAAATGCCTCTGTCCTGTATCAAACCACTGCTGTTTCCTGCATTCCCAGCCTTTTCTCTCACTCCACCAAAGCCACAGGCATCCCACAGCAGCCAGATTTAGACCTCAGGCCGTACTCTGGCCGAACTCCCACTGCAGGCTGAAGAACCACACTGATGCAAACCCCAGCCCTGCGAGCTCCTCATGTTCCTGCTCTTCAAAGAGAGCTCCGTGCGTGGAGAGCGGGTAGGAAATAGCCCAGAGCAAGGATGGGGCTACAAAGACAGGATCTATTATTTATGAGGCACTTCAGTGAACTCGGGGCTCGGAGGCAGAGCGGGCTGGGGGGGAGCTTTGTGAGGGGAAAAATGGAGTTTGAAGAAACACTGAGAGCAATGCAGCACACAGGGGTCGTGTTCATAAGAGACATCCCTGGGAGTGCAGAATGCTCTCTTGGACTTCACAGGGGATTTGCTCTGTGGTTTCGGGGGCAGTTTAATGACCCGTGCTCCAAACACCAGGCTTTTAAAGAGCAAGGGGTCTTCTGAGCCAGCACAGAATCTCTTCTGGGCAGCACAGGCTCCCACAGCTCTGTACATGCCACCTGTGATCTACAGTGTCACAGGGAAATGGGAGCTGGGGATGCCATGCACCCACCCAGACAAGGGCCCCCCAGCAGAGGCATAAGGTCCCCAGCAGAGGCACAGGGCCCCCAGC
>VXBB01006917.1:44444-54868 GCA_013399915.1 Illadopsis cleaveri
CGGGGCGGGCCGGGCACGGCCGGTGAGGGGCCGCGGGTGAGTGTGTGTGCTGTGTGGGGGCTGTGGGGAGTGTGTGGTGGGGCTGTGGGTTGTGTGCTTGCGTGGGTGTCTCTGTGTGTGCGTGGGTGTCCTCATGCGTGCCGTATGGATGTCTCCGTGTGTCTCCGTGTGTGTGCGTGGGTGTCTCCGTGTGTGTCTGTGTGTGTGCGTGGGTGTCTCCGTGTGTGTCTGTGTGTGTGCGTGGGTGTCTCCATGTGTGTCTGTGTGTGTGCGTGGGTGTCTCCGTGTGTGTCTGTGTGTGTGCGTGGGTGTCTCCGTGTGTGTCTGTGTGTGTGCGTGGGTGTCTCCCTGTGTGTCTGTGTGTGTGCGTGGGTGTCTCCGTGTGTGTCTGTGGGTGTCTCCATGTATGTACGTGGCTGTTTCTGTGTCTCCACATGTCCCCATGCCTGTGCATGGGTTTCTGAATGTGTGTGTGTGGATGTCTCCATCTGTGTATGTGGCTCTGTCTCCATACGTGTCCGTGTGTGTGTATGTGTGTGTCCATGTTTCTCCACGGATGTACGTGGCTGTTTCTGTGTCTCCATGTGTGTGGGTGGATACATGGAGAATGTCTCCAATGTGTGTGGGTGGGTATCCGTGTGTGCACATGGCTGTCTCTGTGTCTCTGTATGTCTCCATGTGTGTGCATGTTTCGGTGTCTGTGCCCATCTCCAGGTCTCAGTTTGCGCTGAAGTTCCTGGACCCCTCGTTCGTCCCCATCACCAACTCCCTGGGCCAGGAGCTGCAGGACAAGCCCTCCAAGTGGGTGTTCAACCGGAGCGCCTTCACCCACCAGAGGTGAGCAGGCACCTGGGCACGGCCCGGGCTGTCCCCCTTCCCCCGGCAGGTCAGGGAATGCAGCATCTGCTAAGTGCTCTGAGCTCCGAGGATTTGCCAGCAGAAAGAGACTAAGGCTGAACCAGAGCTTTTCCCCAGACACTTGCAACTGTCCTGAGAGACTTGATTATTTCAGAGCAGGACACCAGGCTGCAACACACATTATTGTACTAGAATGTGACCCAGTTTCCTGGTGTGCAAGTGGAATTGTCATTACTCCAGGATCAACAGCTGTGGTTTAAGGCTGGAAACACTCTGGGCTGTAACAGCCATGAAAGGCTGTGTTCATGGAGGCCAAACACACACAGAGAAACTTCCCAGCTGCTGGCAGTTCTGAGCAAGTGCAGTGCTGCTCCTGCCTCCAGCTCCGCTCCAGCTGCGGGGGCAGGCACAGAGCTTTGTACTCTTTATACATACATCTATTTGCTGATGACATATATTAAACATTTCTATAAAAGAAAGTAAAACCATGTAGCCATTTAAGACAGCTACTGCCCTCTTGGACTGTAATTTTGTCCTGCCAAATGCCTGCTGGTTTAGGGCCTGCCTCGTGGCTCTGCTCATGTCCCACCTGGGGAGCAGGAATCTGGCTCTATGGCCAGGCAGGATGGGGCTGCTGCACCTCTCAGTGCACGGTTTGGGCTTTCCTCCTCCCTTCAGGCCACAGTCCAAGGACAGCAGGACAAGTAATTCCCTTCCAGTGCTTCCACACACCGCCCTCATGAGCTGTGGGCTACAGAGAGGAGGTGGCACTTTGTCCCATCTTTTCCCCAGGACCTCCCAGGCTGTGTGACTGTGGCCACCCCCAGTGTTGCTCCATCCCTGGCACCAGCAGCTCCATAAGCCTGCTCCTGTGCTACCCCTCTGATGATTTTAGCTGATGCCTTAGGAGCTGCCTTTGCACTTGTCCGTCAGCCAGAACCCATAATTAGGGCACCCAGTGGGACTCCATTAATGCTCAGACATTGGAGGATGTGAGCTGGAGGAACGGTTGTTTGTTTTCCATAAACATAAGCAAATAAAGTCCTATTCAGTTTCTAATTTTATGCCCTGCAAGTGAAATTCCCAGGCAGGGTTGGTTTTGTTTGCTTTGTAAGTATCCCTAATAACCCTTTTAAAAGTGCTGCTGTGCTTGCCCAAATATGAATTAAGGAACTATATTTGCATAGATGGAGACAGTGACTGTCGCTTGGTTTTGTGATTGGAAGCTTGTTAATGAAAACACAAATATATATATATATATATATATATAGTCTCCTGTTAATTCACTTGGGTATCCTGGGTTTGCTTCACGTGCCTTGTGGCTGCACCAGGAATGAAAGGCACACAGAGCCCCAGCAAATGCTGTCCTCACCCTGTGTCACAGCTCAGATAGGGCCGTGCAATGCACACCCCACAGCTGGGTGACTGGGGGCTATAATGGGAGCTGCACCTTGGTCCTAAGCAGCCAACCCCATATTTTAATCCTGACACTGTTCCAAGAGGCACAGGGACAGCCTGAGTTGGCATCATTAGGGACCAGCTGGTAAAACCAAGTGGAGCTCTAGGTGAGGGGCCAGCTCCCTCATTCGCATCTATTTATATTAATTTAAAAGCCATTGCACCATGTTGCTCAGGAAACTACTTCAGTACACATTAAAAAAAAAAAAAAGACTAAGTGGAAAATAAATCCACTGCAAAAAAAGAGGAAATAGAACTCCATGTTTTCTGTTGTTTTGCTCTTGTTTTAGGCAAGAAATCCTTCAGCATGTCGACGTCATCAAAAACTTTTCCCTGACCAAGAGCAGCGTTCGGATCGGGCAGTTGATGCACTATGATTATTCCAGCCATAAGTACGTTTTCTCCATCAGCAATAACTTCAGGTCTCTGCTTCCTGACGTGTCTCCCATCCTGAACAAGCACTACAACATCTGTGCCGTGGTCGGCAACAGCGGGATCCTGACCGGGAGCCAGTGTGGGCAGGAAATTGATAAATCGGACTTTGTCTTTCGGTGCAATTTTGCTCCAACCGAGGCTTTCCAGAAAGATGTTGGAAGGAAAACCAACCTTACCACCTTCAACCCCAGCATCCTGGAGAAGTATTACAACAACCTCTTGACCATTCAGGATCGCAACAACTTCTTTTTGAGTTTGAAAAAGCTCGATGGGGCCATCCTTTGGATCCCTGCTTTTTTCTTCCACACGTCAGCGACCGTCACAAGAACACTGGTTGACTTCTTTGTTGAGCACAGAGGGCAGCTGAAGGTCCAGCTGGCTTGGCCAGGAAATATCATGCAGCATGTTAACAGGTGGGTGGGCTTGCCTTGCATTTAATCTATACAAATACATCTCTTTCTACAAATACCTCTCTTAACTGATTTTTCCCCTCATGCCTGATGTGGGAGGCACAGTCTGGCAAGTCAAGACCACTTTTTTTCAGAGCCACTGAAGTTTTGTGGTTGCGTTAGAATCACAGTTTAGGTTGCTTTTTTCAGTTATTTCTGAGCAGCTGGATTCTGACTCATCTTCTTGTCTTGCCAGGTACTGGAGGAACAAGCACCTGTCCCCGAAGCGGCTGAGCACAGGTATCCTCATGTACACCCTGGCTTCGGCCATATGTGACGAGATCCACCTGTACGGATTCTGGCCCTTCGGCTTCGACCCCAACACGAGGGAGGACCTCCCGTACCACTACTACGACAAGAAGGGAACCAAGTTCACCACCAAGTGGCAGGAGTCCCACCAGCTGCCTGCAGAGTTCCAGCTGCTCTACAGGATGCACGGTGAAGGACTGGCCAAACTCACCTTGTCGCATTGTGCCTAAGAACCTAAATCTTGAAGTGCCAAATGATTGTCTAAAAAAGTGCCCAAAACCAAATTAAACATTCTTCAGATAAGAATTCTAAAAAGGAAACAAACCCACCCTAAAATCTTTTCCATAATTTAAAGATGCTTTTTAGCTACTGCTCATCCAAGGGTTTCAGCGTATTTAGCGGTGCAGAAGCTTTTATCACATTCTGTGGATGCGATTTGTGCAGCTGCAAAGTTGAAACATTTTGCATTTCTAGATAAGCCACTCCCTATGTTTTAATATCTGTTCGTATTTCAGCGTTCTACCGAACGCCCTAAATCTCTTCACTTTATTGTTCCTTCCCATTAGAGCTAGAAATGCTACTTTTAAAAGGTTTTGCTTCTTTTGTATCTGTTGCTCTCAATAGCTCAGCGTTGCCATGGCCGGTGGAGGAAGCCACTCAGAATTCCAGTGCATCGTCACACGCCAGCTCCTCAGTGTGGATCCTGATTTCCACCGCTTGGGTATTTTCGTATTTACTGAATTTTACATTTTTTAAAGAATAACAAGAAGGTCACAAAGTGGCTCATACCTTAGCTAGGTGTTTGTATCACTCTTGGAATACTTCAGTGTTTTAATTCCATTTGGGACAGATCCTAGTCCAGACTAGACAGGTTCTAAGCATGTTCATTCCCATCAATCTGATACCATTCTGTCATTTGATTTCCAAGTTAAACCAACACAATAAATGGAATTAGGCTTCTCTGGAGACATATTGGGTGAGAAAAGTCCCAAACCCTGTCCCTCTGCTGGGGCAGGGACTGGCAGGGTGGGCAAAAATGGAAACCAGATGCTGGGATTTTTAAAACTGTTTTTTGTAGGGAAATGAGCAGAGCTGGAGTGCAGGGAAGAGGAAATGCCATTACCAAATTTCCCCATTTATGTCTCTAACTCACCAGTCAGACAGCTGGAGTAGTGTCCCCAATTTCCCGTCACCAACAGCACTCCAAGGCAGACAGGGCAGAGGCTTCCTTGGCACCATGGGAAATCCAGCTGTTTGGGGACAAGACAAACAGTAGGGTCACCTACAGTTGGGAAGTGTTGGTCATTATTTCTCAGGATAAAGGAGCCTGGGAAATAACTGGGTTTCTTATGAGTGTGCTGGCAAGTATTTAACCATTTCTTACTATCTGGAGGCAGAACTGACCCCACAATGAAAGAAAATGCAAAATCCGGTATTTAAAATAGCACATTAATTTTTCTCAGCTTCTTTACCTATAGTCAGACACAGGAGATGAGGAAGGAGATCTCAAGCACAACACCCAACCTGAGCAGCCCAGGCATGTCCTGGTGCCCACTGTGGCACTGCAGCCAGGACAGTTCTCCCCCACACCCCTGGGTAGAGAAGGAGCTGGTGGCTTTCTCCTTCATTGGAATTATCCCACATTCCCCAGCTTTGCTTTTCCAAAGGCTCTTTAGGGCTGTGGTGGGGCTTGGATCACCCCCCTGCTGCCCCATGTCCAGAGCTGCCCCAGCCACCACTCCCAGGGCTCCAGCTCGTGCCAATGCTGAGCTCCTCACCCTTCCTCAGCAGAGTCCAGCTCGAGTACCTGTGCTCATGGGGTCACAGTGGTGCAGGGGTGATGTCCCAGTGCCCCCAGGGAAGGACTGAGTCCCCCCAGTGCCAGCACAGACTGTGGGATCACAGACTCTGGGAGCTGTGGGGTAGCAGCACTGCTGCCAACACAGCCTGCAGGGACCCTTCTCCACATGCTGGAGCACACAGATTGTTTAGCCCCAAACTACAAATTGCACAGGGAAGGAAGAACTCTGCCCTGGTCATTAATGAAGTGCAGGAATGAATAATCTCTGATACTGTTTCCTATGGAGCTGTACAGCAGCTGTGCTTGTCACTGGGGTCCAGGGCAAAGCAATGCCCAGCAACTCTAATCCTAATGGCCACCAGCCCACCAGGGCAGAAAGGTCACCCCAAACCCCAGTGACCCCTGCTGGTTTCTCTCAATGTCAGATATTTTTATCAAGAGGCATTTTACCAGTTTCCTATAGGGACCCATCATTTCTCATCAGCCAATTAAAGAAATGAGAACTATTATCATTATATAGGCATGAAAGCTGGGAGCAATGTGCTCCATACAGTTTCTGGAACCTCCCATGGTCCTGAAGAGGGTCAGAACCTCCTGCCAGTCCTGGACACAGCCCTGGCATCACCACCAGAACTTTCCAAAGGCACAAAGAGGCACCAAATGCAGAGAAGGAAGCACAAAATTGACTGCAAATATTTGGAAATGGGAATACAGAAAAATTATTGACAGAGCGCCATATTACATCATTGATTTTTAGGCAAAACTCCCCATCGATGCTCCAGACCCACACTGAACATTTCAGAATCATTGATTTTAATGGGGCGTTCTGCCCCATGATCGATGGCACAGCACAGCCCAAAGTAAATTGCTTCTCAGTATCAATATTTTTTTTGCCCAAGCTCATGCAAGGTGGAAAACCATCCCGAAGTGCACAGCTTTTGTTTTGCCAGGTGGGGTCTGAGGGAGAGGTGAAGATGGCAGGGAATGGAGCAGACAGTGGCTGAGGAGGAGAGGCTCTTTGGGGCTGCAGAAATGCCTTTGCGAAAATAAGCAAGTATCTTAATTATTTATTTAACTGTTATTTACAAGGTGCTGGGGGCTGCCCTCCCTGCTCAGGACAGCCAGTGGTCCCTGCAAGTGGCATCACCTCAGCTGGGCTCTTCCTTCCCTCTCTTTGGCCCCAAACCTTCCTGCATGAATTCCCGATGTTCAGGGAGAATTCTCCTTCCCATGACTGAATGTCTAGACGAGCCAACAGAGCTAATGCAGCATGATCAATACCTGTAAGTACAAAACATTTGAGGTTCCAAAAATCCAGAGAAGTCCTCCTGAGCAGCTCCCTCCACTGGGAGACCCTGCTCAGCCCTGGGCTGCCAGGACAGTATCCAGTGGCAGCCACATCCCACTCCAGCCCCTCTGCCAACAGGATGGGTGCCAAGGTGCTGGGGCTGTACGTAGGATTGGGAATACATGTTTCCTCTCCTCTTTTATACATCCTGGGTCTGTATTTTTGTTGCTTGCATCTCCTTGGTGAATGGTAGCAAGGCACGTGAAAACAGGCATTTGGCTACCAGGTTTACTTGTGGACTAAGCCAAAAAGCAAGTGTGAAACAGAATTAACTGTGAATGGAGGCTTCAAAAACAGGGCAAATAGGAAAAAGCAGGTTTTCTGTAAATTAGTGTGTATTTATTTCAATGGTTCTACAGTTCAATGCCTGATGGAGTTGTTTTCGATAAAAAAAAGAGAAATGTTAAAAAAAAAAAAGAAAAAAATGCCATAATTGTAATAAAGGTTTCAATATTAAGGGCCATGCTAAAAGCATTGTTTATTTTTCAATGGCTTATGTTCATAAAGGGCCAGGGCACCTCTCAGGTGAGCAGTGGGAAGGACGCTGCAAGCGGAGCTGCTCCAGCCTCACCCCCACGGAGAGCCCTGGGGCTGGGAGCAGGCTGTGTGTGTCCCCAGCCCGGGGCTGGAGCCTGGCTGCGCAGCACATCGTGCCCTGGCTCCCCTCGTCACTCTGCCACGTCCTCATTGTGAGCATCGGGGCTGGGCAGCTCTCAGTGTGAGCCCGTGGTGTGATGTGCCTGCAGCATTGCCTCATGTGCCATAACCCGATATTGAATGCATTGTTTTTAAATAAAATGGTTTCTTGTGCATTGGGAGTCTGTAAAACTGCACTGCCTCTGCTTCTTCCTTATTATTATTTCCCGGACTGCTCAGGGCCACTGATAGGTTTTACAGGAAAACTTCACCAGAGGAGTTGCCAAAGGTGTTGCTTAATGCTCCCTATATTTCATTATGCAGTGCAACAAGCTTGGTGTGATGGATCAAATTCTGCACTCCGGTGGAATACGTGGAAATAGAAAGTGTGGGAATCTGTGGGCACTGATTGGTCAGGGTATTTGCTCATTAAGGTGAATTACATCCCCAGGAACCTCTTACAGCCCACTGCTGTCACTTGTTCCAGTGCTTGCTGCTTGCTCCAGCACTACAGAGTGTCCTCAGTGGCTCCTGGCAGGAATTCTGCCGTGTGTTTTTAGGAGCTCACATGAACTCCCAGGATAGAGTCCTTCAGGGTGGCAGGCACAGGAACAGAGCCATGCCAGACCCTCTGTCTGTGCTGTCTGTGAGCTAATACCACTACAGCTCATGTATTTATCCTTGAGATCATCTTTGAGGGGAGGCAGGGATTTACAGTCCTATAACCCAGTTTGGGGATGGGGATGGGATAGGAAAAATCCTTTCAGACCTCTCCCACTGGTAAATGTGAGGAAGGCTCTGCTGGCCATTGATGCTGGGGCTGGAGGGTGCCAGTGGCCAGCATGGGTTGAACCCCCAGCCCCATGTGCAGCTGTGCCTCCATCCCTGGGAAGGTGTCCTGAGGGGCTGAAGCTGCTCCCTCTGCAGAGAATGGGCTTGTGACAGCAGTTTCAAAATGCCAAAGAAAACACTTGCAAGGTTTGTATAAAAGCAGGTGAAAATGACACCGGTAGGCCCTGCCAGCTGGTGACAGCTGCTTTAGAGGAGAAGTCCCTGTGCCTGTGCCATGCCCTGCACTGAAGTGTCACACTGGAGTCACCCTTCCCTGCATGGTTTGGGTCAGGTGCCAGTGCTGCAGAACACTACAGAGACGAACCCCCGAGAACAAAAGAGGAGAGGAATTAAATTTCCTATTCCCAAGGAAGCCACAGCCCAAACCAGAAGGATGCTGGGCAAGAAAGCTCAGCCAGGCCAGGTCAACCTCCAGGTTTGTCCCACCCTGCCATCCCTGGACACCCCACTGCTCCCTCTTTGGGGGCAGCAAGGGCACCTGGCTGTGGCACGGGGAGCCCCAGTTGCAGGCAGAGAGGAGAAGGAAAGCTAACAAAGAAACTCCCTCCTCCCTCCCCCAAGAGCAGAGGGAAAGCCTCTGGCAAAGGCAGCCATGCAGGCAGGGAACGCTGTCCCGCTGGGCAGCCGAAGCTCGCTGGGCTGGAAGCAGCAGCAGCCACCCGGCTCCCAGCGCTGCTCCTGCCCACCGTGCCCAGCCCGGCTGTGCCTCGTCCTGCCTGCGTGACAAAGGACACCAGCACCCTCCTGCCTCTGAGGGCAGGCACAGCCCCATCGGGATTGACCCTCCGCTCCGGGTACAACTGCACCATGTGTGGATATTTACACCTCGATCCCCAGGAAGGGTTTGACATGAATTTGGAAAGACACTAGAATCAGGCACTACACGGTGTGTCACAAAACATCCTCAGGGGACGCAGCCAGCAGGTGCAGGTTTGGAAAGAAAAAGTCAAAGGCCTGATGAATTTGTTTGAGAAGGAGAAGGTAAGGCAAGAGGAAAAGAGAGGAAAAGAGAGGAAAAGGGAGGAAAAGGGAGGAAAAGAGAGGAAAAGAGAGGACACAGACACCAGCACATCTGCGGCACCAGATTCTCATCAGGATCTGCCCATCCACCTCCTCCCGCCTGCCCACAGAGGCAGCTCCGTCTCCGGAGCGCTGCACTCTCCTCTTTTTTCCCCAAATCAACTGCAACTTTTGCCTTCCTTTAGGAAGGACAAAAAGATTTCACGCATAAGTTGCCCTGAACAAAGGCACCTCACGCCAGGGCTTTCTTTTCTGTCTTCCTTTCTTTTTCCTTCTTCACTACAACCTGGCAGCAGGAGGAGTAGCTGGGGTGGGGGGAACTCCACTTTATACCCGCCTGATTAGTGCCAAAAAGCAGCTCAGAAAACACCGTGAGCTCCAGAGACACTGTGATAGTAGCATGGAAAGAAATGGATCATTATCCTTTGGGATCCAGTCTATAGGGAAACTGGGTGCTGTCATACACAACCTGTTCACAAGGAGATACCAGGTGCTCTGGAGAGTGGTCTGATGATGGAGGGCCCAAAAAGTGACATTTCTCCCCATTTCCCCTCTTTTAGTTACTGGAAAGACCCAGTGGAGATGGGACTTTCACAAAGACGGAAATGGTTCTCAGGGCCGAGATAAGGATGACACAAAACGCAAGGACACGGCTGCTGTTTGCTGCTACTACTGATTGAAGGAGCAGGGAGAGGTAGTGGACTGCACAGCTCGGAGCAGCGGGCACAGCCCGACCCGATGTGTCTTGGCACGAGTGCCCTGCATGGGCTGTGCCAGAGCAGACAAGTCCCCACTTGCCAGCTCCATGCCAGGGGAAGCTGTCCCCTCGGGCCCTTAGCCCACTGGGGCCCTGCCCGCTGCTCCCCGGCTGCTCTCCCGGCTCCCCGTCCTTGTCGGCGTCCGTCCGTCCTGCCCCTGCCCTCAGAGCCGCGGTGCCAGCCCCAGGCTGCGCGCTGCCCCTGCCGGCCCGGGGCTGAGGGGCGGCCTGGGGAACCCTGGAAGAGCGGAGAACGCCTGGTTGTGTGTGCAGCGGTGAGCGGGACCCCACAGCCGTGTGCCAGCGCGGTGGCACCGGGACGCCGGGCTGCTGGGACTCACCATCCACCCCCGGGTGACTTGCGTCCATCACACCGTACTCATGAGCCCGAATTCAGCCGCATTTAAGGTAACAAATAACCAACAACCAACAGCACAGATCAGCGCTGTACCTTGGTTTGCAGCAGCGAACAGGGAGGCAGCAGGGCGGCTGTGGACAGCGGGGCCCCAGGAGCAGCCGGCTGCGGGACCGGGGCTTGCGGAGCCGCCTGCCGGGAGGAGA
>VXBB01006917.1:58653-90271 GCA_013399915.1 Illadopsis cleaveri
CACGGAGGGAAGGGAGGAGGAGAGCGGCTGCAGGAGCGAGGAAATGCTCGTGTCCTCGGGGCAGGCGGTGGCCGCGGACTTTCCCTGGCCCGGGCCCGGCCAGCCGTGGGTGACGGTGCCAGGAGTGGGCGGTGGCAGTGTCACATCCCAGGGCTGAGCCCCTGCACCCCCAAGTGCCCCAGGCCGAGGAGAGAGGTCTCACACCCTTCCTCTGCCTCTTTGTGCCCTACCAAACGTTTCTTCCCTGGATTTTGAGGCTGTTTTGTTGTCTGTCTCTCCAGCTAAAAAGTAAAGCATGGTAGCATCTGTGTCAGGCACGCTACCTATTTATAAAGCTATTTCTTAGCCTTGACCTGAATATACAGGTATGTAAAGGTTCTTTGAAAGGTGCTTAGTGCCTTGAAATATTGGTGCTCTTCTCAGCTATAGATTAGTGGTTGTGTTTGAACAATCCATGCAGTAAATTGTGGTGCCGGCTGATAAATTTTATTTCTCATGTACCAACTTTCCAAAATAATACCCTGCCCCAGCTCTTGGTTCCCCATAATTTCTGAAGGTGTTTCTGCCATGCAGAATTCTGAATTCTGTTTTTGCCAAGCAAACGAGTTTATCGATTTCTTGATTATTTGATAAAGTTAATTCTGAGTACATTTTGGATTAAATGCATTTCTATGTTTTCCCCTCTACTTCTAAAAAGGAACAATTAATTGGTCATCATGTGTTACTCATTTTGAAGCTGTTCTTCACTATTTCCTTATAAGATTTTTCCCCCATCATCTTTTTTTTCCCCTGTATCTCTTGCCCATCACCGTTTGAACTGAAATATCCCAAACTCAAGTATTCCTCCACAGCAGCAAATTGCCACAATTTATTTGTGGTGAGGAATGCAAAAAGGGGAGAACATTTTTTGCCAGAATGATTATTTCCCAGTAACTGGTATTGGTTCTTCCCACACTCTGTAGGGGCGTTTTTGCTCTGCACTGAGGCCCCGGGTGCTCATCCTTGGGGTGCTCCTCCCTGGTATTATTCACAAACCCTTGTCCTGGATGTTGCTGCCATCCAGCAGCTGCAGCAGCTTTTCCTTCCCTTCCAATTAGCCATGGCTGGGAGATGACAAGCTTCCTGCAGTCCCCGGCACGGCTGTGCCGAGCCTCTGAGCACTAAAGGCAGCAGACTCCTCTCATCACAGCGGCTCCCCTGGAGCTGCCTTCAGAGTGCAAACAGGGCTCTGCAGGTGTGCGGAGAATGGATCTCAGAAGGAAGGCAGGCCTGAAAGGGACTGCGGACATCACTTGTCCTGACAGCCTGCCCCTTTCTTCAGGAATCTCCAGAGGGGGATTTTTTACCTAAGCGATCTCTTTCAGGGCTTACAGGTACAAAAAACCCCTTAATGACTGGCCTTAATCTCACTTTTTGTCTTTTAAATCCTTTACTTCTCATCTTATCCCCACTAGACACAGCGAAAAAGAGCACTCCCTTCCTTCTGATAGCAATCTGTTTGTATTTAAGGCTCCCATCTTGTCTCCTGTCTCCTCTGGAAAAAGCTCATCATACCTGGGCAATGAATATGCAGGGAAAGCACTATATCCAAGGGGACAGATGATACATCTCTTTTTCCGAGGTAAAAGATTTTGTATCCAGCTCTATCAATCTTGCAGACTTCTGCATAAAAGGCTCTCTGATTTATAGAGGGGTTTGCACACAGAAATCATACCAAACAGACTAATCTCAAATGGGTTTGGTGATAACATCAGCCAGACAACTCGCTGATGGCAGAAAGAAATGCAATCAAAACAGAAATTGGAGTGTTTTGGGGTTGTTTGGGGGTTTTGAGCTATAAAATCCAACTGCTCCATTGTGAAAAAAAGGGACTCAAACCACTGGTAAATGCTGCACAGAGGAATTATTAGACAAGTGATAGAGGCTGGCAGGTTCCCAAAACGCAAATTGTCTCCAAGACCAAAATATCTCTCAGTAAGCAGGGAACATATTTATGAGCAGCGGTGATTTTCCAGCAGTTCTCATCCCCTCATAATGGGATGGGAGCACAGGGCCTGAGCCCAGGCATTAAGCTTTGGCAGGCAGCACTGGGCTGGCTGCAGGAGGTGAAGGAAGAGCAGAGGAAGTCTTCCTCCCTCGGAGAGCTTCCCACACACCTTCTTCTCCGTGTTCCTTCTCCTCTGGGCTTGTCCTGCCCACTCCTTCCTGTGGGCACGGTGGGATCCATGGCCCTTCTCCTCTCCCTTCCTCAGCTCCACCTCTCTAGAGCCCGGGAGGAGGGACCCTCTCCTGCTAAAGCTGAGCTTTCCTAAGCCCCTGGGAAGAAGGGAATGGGGCCCTGAGTGTGTGGAGAAACAGGGCTGCTCTTGCTTTGTGTGCAGCCGAAGTGCAAGGAGAGCTCAGAGGGCAGCACAGGTCTGGCTTTCCCAGATAACCTGGCAGAGCTTTGCTCCTGTCCTCTCCTGTTCTTCCTAATTCCACCCTATTGATAACAGGCAGTAAAAGGAAATGCTCATGTCCTACTTTCTCCCAGGGGTCAGAATTCCTGAAAACAGGAACAAACAGCAAGAATTCACTAAATCTGTCCTTCCCCTTGCAGTAAGATTTCATGCTGTTACTCAGCTCTTGCTTACCCACCCCAGGTTTAAATTCCCAGCCCTTTCTTGGCAAAGATACCCAAAGTCCTTCCCTTTCTCCACAGGAGAAGGACACAGCTGTGTTTGGGTACTTCTGGGGATGTGCTGGCACATCACTTGGAGATGCTGCTCCAACAGGCAGAACACTCAGCGTGGGGAAGGCCTGGCTTCATCCCTGTGCTCTGACAAGGGGAATATAAATTCTTGTCACTGGAAAGTGCTATAATTCAGCTGGAAACTATTTCAGGATTCAAAAGGGAGAATCTCCACAAAAAGACGAATTATAAATCTCCCAGGTGTTAGCCCTGAAGGACTCTCTGAGTGCAGCTGGAAGGATCCAGGGTTGTGCTGTGCTGGAAGGTTCCAGTGGTACCCAGAGGCTCCTGTCAGAGATCCTGTGCTGAGATGGGTGCTGCAGCACTGCAGGGAGGAAGCAGAATTTACAGCCCAATTCCAGCCATCCAGCAGATTTACAGGAGACTGGAGGCTAACAGCCTGAGAGCTGTGGCGTGCCAGGAAGAAACATAAAGGAGCCGTGTCTCCAAAACCATTCATCTTTTCTTCTCAGAGAGCTGCAGGGTGTAGGGCCTGGAGGGGAGAGGCATTCCCTGGGATTGTGACAGGATTGAGAGGGAAAAATCAGGTGGAGTACCAAGAAAACACCTTCCTGGCTGCAAACAGCCAGGCTGTGAGCTTCTTTTTCCTGTGAGCACTGCAGGAATCCCTGGATCTCCAAACAGGGAACACCTCAGCATTACAATGGATGAGCGAGCAGATCTTTTCTGGAAGAGCAGAATTAACTTGGTGCTACACATCCTATCTGTTTTCCTGGATAAATGCCATCAAGGGCATTCCTAGGGTTTCAAAAATGAGGAGTTGGATGTGTGTGCAGCTGGGATGAGCAGCACTGGCTGACCACCCGACACAGTGATTATTTGCATCTTCATTCTGATTGCTCCTTGTTCCATAATGATTTTGTACACAGCGGAGTACTTAACCTAATTTGTATTGATCTCAATCGCTCTCATTCGTGCATACTTAATTCAGAGAGGTAATCAGATTGATTTCTGAGGCCTAGTTTTTAAGAGATTGTAGTAACAGGGATGTACAAGGGATTGCTTTAAGTGAATCACAGCAAAAGAAAAACATTTGAAATCTTTAGAAAACGTTTTGATGGTCATTTCATTGTGTTCAGTGTTACCAGAGTAATTACATTTCCCTCACATTGAGTCCTCTCCAAAGTGGAATAGAGGAACATTTTTGGTTCCATCAGACAGATAACTGGGTTTGGGTGACTTTGCACCCACACAAACCACTTAGGCGAGATCAATATTCACAGCTTGTCCTTAGGAACGATGCAGAGTGAGGACATTCTGCTGGATTAAGGGACTGTTGCTCTCTGCTTGGCTCCTTCTTAGCACCTTTGCTCTTTGTCTCATGGCTGCAGAGTCACTTTAGCCGTTAGTAAAATCATCCAGAACCAGAGAGGCACAGGAGCCCTGTTGGTGATGTTTCCAGTATCCCAGCAAGCGGTTCTGCTTCTCCTGGGGCTGCTCGGGCACTGCTCCAGCCCTGGGACCTCTCCCTGCCTTCTTCCTCCTCCTGATGCTGGTGTCATTTGTGTCCTCATCTCTGTCTCCCTCCTGGAGAAGTGTAGGAGCCGAGGGAAGCCCTGGAGCATCCCTGCTCCATGCCTGAGGGCTCAGAAGGTGGCACTGAGCTGAGCACTAGAGCTTCTAGATATTTTTCAGGATTTGTGGCTGTTTGGAATGCCTGGGCTGGTTAAGTTCCTCTCTTGTGGGGAAGCAAATGGAAAGTCAGAGTCATTGTTGCAGGAAATCAGACAAATGAACTGTTAGTAGGGAAATTCAGTGTGATAATACTCAGGGTGTCACAGCACAGCACCCTCTTAATGTCCCTCAAGTCGTGGGGCTCTGCTTTGGTCCATGCTAAGGGAGACATCACTGACCCCAATTCTGGGCAGTTCCTGTATAGTTTCTATGAAAGAGTATCTTTAATCCAATGCAGAAGAATTTTTTTTTTGTTTATTTTTATGCTTTTATGTTGGGGTTTTTTTCCACAATATGGCTTTAAGTTCTTGCTGATTGTCCATTTTCTTCCGTAGGATATGTTCAGGTTTAACCGCAGCTAATAAATCAAATTGTACTTAGAATTCAGATGGTCTCTTCCCTTCCCTGTGCTGTTAAAACCTTTCTCTTTCTTCCCGGAAAATCACCTGATTTTATTAGAGTGCTCACCCCATTTTTCTCTGCTGAGAGATGCACGTCAGGTGCAGCCTTTGCCTTTGTGGGGCCTTTTCAAGAGCAAACTCAACAGTTCAAGGAAAGTATTTACTGAATGCATCAAAAAGCACATACCTCTGCATTATTTATTATCAGATACCAATAACTGTAAAACGCAGAGTATCTCAGGACATAAATTAGTGATGGTAGGAAACACTCCACTCGTCCCAGTGTCCCGGAACCGGTTAGAAGCTGCAGCAAAGATGCTGGTGCTCATGATGTCCCCAGCACTGGGGACATCACCACATGGATTCTGGACACGTGGCCAAGTAAACCCAGCCTAAAATCTGCTTTTGTAGCTCAGACAGGCAGTTGGGTGTTATCTGTGCAGTGTCAGAGAGCCCAGGTCCTTCCCTCCTGCTGCCTCTGGGGTAATGGCCGGGAGAAACCTGTCTGGGTTTCAGCCCCACTCTCAGGACCATCCTTCTCTTACGCTTTGGGGTGTTTTGAGGTCTGACCTTCACCTCCCTGCCAGAGGCAGCTCTGCTGCAGCCACTGGAATTTGGCAGCTGAGAGGGGTCAGGGTGAGGCACTCCAACAAAATCCTCCACTTTCCTGCAGAAATGCTGGGAGGTCCTGCCCCTGCATGGAAGGAGGCAGTCAGTGCCACAGTGCCTGAGCCAGGCTCCACGCAGCTACAGCCCTGACTGGGTTAATTACAGACATTTTCACAGTCTGACTTTTACTTTTGGGCCAGCTTCATTTCACATTCCAGACCTGCAGAATTATTTAACAGGGCTGCTTAAAACCCGCTCGCTTATCAATTCTCTGGGCTCATTTTGTCCCAGCACATTACCTAACCATGTCAACATATGGATTTTCTCTCTGTGCCGGGTGCAGACGGCCCAGGCAGGCTATTTTTAAGTGTGGGTGTGCTCCGGCAGTGGTATTGGTTTCAGCACTTGCTGTTCTCTCTCTGCTAATAAATACAGAGCAGCTATTAATACGAATGGGTTTTAGGATCCATTAGCATGGCTCAGCAATGGTCCACCACTGCTGCCCTGCCTGAGCTGAGCTCTGATGGGTGCTTCTGCCTGGCTTCACCCTCGGGACATGCCCTGGGAAGGGGGACAGGCAGTGGGAGTGGTACCCTGGGGTGGTGGCACAGCAGGGGAGGAGCAGGGCAGGACCAGGTAAGCCAGTGCCTGACCCCTGTGCTGGGAGGCCGAGCAGGCCCAGGGGGTTTTTCCCCTTGGTGGTCACACAGAGTTGCTGCTACTGGAGCTTTGGCTAGGGTTTGCTTTGGGCTGTTTAAAGGGACAAAACTTACGTACAGCTGTTATTCCTGGCTATTGAGAGGTATTGGGGATGTCAAAGCAATGCAGCCCACTGGATTCCCCTGGGAGCCCTCTGGTTCCACGTGCCAGAGTGGTGCTGGCTCAGCTGGTGACACTTTCCCTGCCGTGTGACAGTGCCTGCCATCGGGGTGGCTGGTGGGGTCTGTGGGCACCACTCTGACACTTTCTCTCTGTCTCTGCCACCCCCTCCCAGCCTGCAAACGCAAAGAGCAAGAGCCCAACAAAGAGCGGAACAACTCCCAGAAGAAATCCCGCCTGGTTTTCACGGACCTCCAGCGCCGAACGCTTTTCGCCATCTTCAAGGAGAACAAGCGTCCCTCCAAGGAAATGCAGATCACCATCTCCCAGCAGCTGGGCCTGGAGCTCACCACCGTCAGCAACTTCTTCATGAATGCCCGGCGGCGCAGCCTGGAGAAGTGGCAGGACGACCTGAGCTCCGGGGGCTCCTCCTCGGCCCCCAGCACCTGCACCAAGGCGTGAGGGGCGGCCGGCACGGCTCGGGCAGAGAGAGCGGCTTCGCAGCAGGGCCCCTCGCCGGTGACCTAAAGCACAATCCCCCCGCAAGCAACCCCAGCCCAGCTGTTCCCCAGGACATTCCTACGGCTTCTCATCACTCTCAGCAGGCGCAGGCTCCACGTTCACCTCTCTCCACACGATGCTATGCTCAGGACAGGCGAAGCAGGTCTGAAATGCAGGGGAGGCGTTCTTGAGGCAGGTTTCTCCTGAGCCCCAGGATTCCGTGGCCGGCACCTGCCGTGTGCTGGCCACACCACCCCACGGCCACATGACAACGGAGCACAAAGTCGGATACTAAAATCCCAAGACCCTGTTTTTAAACTCAGGCATGGTTTTGTTAAGTGTTTTTGGGGAAAAAAAAATCAGATTTAAGGTTTTTTGGTTGGTTTTTTAGTTTAATTTGATCAGCTTGTTCTCGGATCAGAAAAGTTCAGTTCTCTTGAGCTCAAAGTATCAAGCACAAAGCCGGTAGCTACAGCCATGGTCCTGCCCTGGGCTGCCCAGGGCGGCCGTGCCAGCTGCAGCCTGACATCCCGGGAACACCGTGGAGACGGCACGAGCCTCAAGCACAGCTGGCAGTTCCTCACAAGCTCTGTGTTTGTACCTAATGCGCACTCAGGAGGTCGATGGAACTGCTGCAGTTCATGGAGCAAACACAATGTTTTGGAAGATCTAGATTAATTTGCATTATTACATCCTTTTTAGTTTCTGGGAGTCTGGTTTCTCCTCGGCAACAGCTGTTACCAAAACCTTTTTCAGCGTTCAGTGTATTTTTGTTCATTTTGTCAGTATTTTATGGTACTTTCAAGCAGGAAAAGCAACAGAAACAAGCCCTTCAGATGCCACTGACCGTTTCAGATCTGCCACGTTTCGCTCTATCGCATCCCTAAGTTCCTTTTCCCTGCCAGCTCCCCGAGCCGGCAGGAACACAGCACACCAAAGAGACAGGATTTCTGCAAGCCAAAGATGTTTATAACTTGCCATTTCTCTTTGTCGTGGCTGGGGCGGGTGGTTGGCTGGTGCTGGGGAAGCCTGGCAAGCTCCAAGCCCTGTGTCCAGCCCGGTGCTGGCTGGGGGCTGCTGCCCGGCCTGGCGCGGCCGTGCTCCACGAGAGACACTTGAGACTTTTTTTTATGTACTACTTAATCGAAACCAAAGAAACGTTTTCTGCACCTACTTCTTCTGCAACAAACTGTTCCATTGAAAGATAAAATGAAAATTAAAAAAAAAAACAAAAACCAAGAAAGCATGTCAGGAAGCAAACGAGTCCCACACTGTGTTCTACAGACATCTTGGACATTTTCGGAAGCAGATCTCAAAGAAAGGGTTGACAAGGATGAGAACAAAGCAAAGCCAGTACAATTGCTGCTTCATTTGACAACTCAAGTCATCTTAAAGTTGAAGATTGTCTTTAATTTGTGCCTATGCAGTTTTTTCAAAAGAACAAGGAACAGAGCAACCAAAACCTCAACAGCTACCATACCAAAGATGAGGATTCTCACTACTTGTGTTTCCGTTTGTTTCTCCTCTTGCACGACTAATGCACATAAGCCCACTGATCTCTGGACAGGTAACCGGTCGTGAGTCTTGGCGCAACCAGAAGGGTGGGTGTATTTCTGTTTTCCCTGTTTCTGCCCCCCACAGCATCTCTCCAAGAGCTGCATGGACTCCAGGTGCAGGATGTTGGGATGCTGGTACGTCTCCTCCCTCCAGGAAACACTTATGGGTTGGCTGTGACTTGTGTGTTGGTCTCCTGTGTGTCTGGAGCTGTGAACAGCCACCCTCCTGTGTGTGACATCAGTGGGGTGACCTCCACCCTTCTTTCCCATCCCCAGGGATAAAACTTGCAATATGTGTGTTCCCATCTCTGTCACTGTGAGTGCTGAGCAGCACCACAGCCCAGCTCCAAACCTCCACCTGAACCAAACCCAAGTGCTCAGCAGTTCCTGGGGCAGTTGTTTCTGATGTATTAGCCTTGTAATGTTGTTTGATCCAGGTCATGATGATCCAGATCATGGCATGTCCAAATTTATCCTCAGAGCTGGAGCACATCTTGCTCCTCTCTGCCTTTAAACAAGAGCTTCATGTTAACTGCTTCACAGAACTGCTGCAGTCACTTCCCAATGGCTGCACTTAAAATAGAAAAAGAATCCAGAAGCCTTGTCTGCTCAGGACAGGAAAAGTTTCTGGACAGCAAATTCAGGATCCTCACAGCTGAATTGACAGCATGTGCCTGCTCTGGCAATCAAAGGATCCTTTGGCAGAGATTTCTAGGCAGATTTCAAAGAGATTTGGAGAATCCCTGTAGCCATACATGGTATAAAGTTGCCAAAAAAATGGTCCCAATCTGGGCTGATGTGTTCTGAAGGCCCCTCACCCAAATGCTGGATATTTGAGTGTGGAGTTTGGAGCCAGCAGGCTGTGGAGCAGGGCCCAGCTGAGGTGATGTGGTCACAGTGAAGTTTCACTTTCATTCCCACCCTAGTGTCCATCGGACCAGCCCCTGGTGCATTTTGAAGTCGGCATTGCCCTCAGGGGAGCTGTGCTGCAAGTGTGCCCCTGCAATCTGCAGTGGCAGGGCGCAACACAGGAGCAGTGAAACCCCCAGTGCTCCTTCCTCTCCTCCCCTTCCTGCAGTGAGAGGGCAGGGAATTGTATCCCACAGGGAATGAGCCCCAGGCATCCTCTGAGCACTCTGGGACACCTCACTGAGGCTCCTCTCACATGAGGGACATCCAGATTGCCACAGCTCTGCCTCCCGCCTTCCCCAGAGGCAGAGGGGAGCTGCCCACAGTTTCTGGTGAAGCCTGGGAGCAGAGACTTGAGCTTTTTGCTCCTGCTCAGAGCTCCTCCAATAGTCCCAACAGAGGGAGTTAGATCAGGTACTGAATGACTTACAAATTTCCCCTCAGTGAAATTCTCTCTAAATTGTGGAAGTGTTTGTTCTGCAGCATTACAGAGCAGCAACACACACGAGGCTTCGCTGGGCTGGGGCCTCAAATCTATCCACAGTCACAATCCATTTTCACCCGAAAATCCTGCTACATTTTTTATCCCTGCATCTCTCATGACCCTGTGTCTTCCCTTTCACTGTCCACTCTCTTGGCTTTTATGTAGCAGCTCCCTGGGAGCCAGAGCCTGTGGTGGAGATCTCTGTCCATGTGGGCAGAGTCTGTGCTGTGCTGTGCCCACAGCACCCCAACCCCAAACTGTTGTGTTCCGTCTCTAGGCCGCGTGTTGACGAGTCTCTAGAGCTGTGTCGTGTAACCTGTCGCTTTATTTATTGTGCTGCCAAAGACTCGTGTGTACAGAGAGTATCCCAGCATCTCCTGGGGCAGGAACTTGCAGTCACAACCTTGGGCACAGCCAAGATGAATTCAACCTTCAAGAAACCTCGGACGTTGCTGGATCTCCCGTGCAGGAACAAAGAATGTGCTCACTGCCTTCGGTTGCAAAGCTTTATTGTGGACCTCTCTTACCTACAGCTGAACCCAAAGACCTCAAGGACTCAAACCTTGAACCCAGCAAACCCTGCTCAGCCCCACGGGAGGAGGGCTCTGCTGTCCTCTCCTCTCCCTGAGGAAGGCACGGGAACCACACGGGATTGCAAAGAGTGCGCTGGCTTCGGGCACGGCCAGTGCTGCCCTTGCTTGTCACAAGTCCTAAGTATTTTTATGATCTGGGGGAACTTTCTACTTGGCCTCCTTTATATTTATTATGGGGAATTTTTATTGTTTCAATTTTTTAAGAAGGCAAAGCTTAAAATGGTTTGTTTTTTTGTTTTTTTTCCAGACGCTTGTGGGTTTTGACCCGATATATTATCTATGGATAATGTAATTTATTTAATTTAGTCTTAGGGCAGGTCCTGAGATCTCTGTTCAGTCTGAACCCCCTTGTGTTTCGGTTTAGCTTTTGAATTCAGTGGGAGTTTTGCCTGAATGTAGATGGGGGAGTTTCAGGCTGTGGTGTTAGCTATTTGTATCTATTTAATTCAGCCATTTGTGAGTTCATTTGGGAGTAATTTTGTTTATTTATCCACAGGACTGTTGTAGCGCATCAGGGATGCGAAGCCTGTCAGTAAACACACCTCAGAGTTGGTATTGCTTTGTAGGGCAGCCAGGTTCTGTCAGACAGGGGAACAACAACTCATTCCTTAAAACAGAAGTCTAGTTTTAGTTCCTTCTTTTAATTAATTTTAGTTCTTTAAATATCAAAGTTTAAATTATTTAAGTTAATCTCTTCCCTCCTGATTGGAAAGTGTGACATACCTTTATTATGGCACATGAAGTCTTCATAATATAACTTATTTATTTAACTTATTCATCATCACCCAGGGATGCCCTTGTAGAGTTTTTATTTTTTATTTAGAATTATCTATAAAGCACTACAGCTGATTTCCTGTAAGAACAGCAGAGCGAACTTTGAGGACAAGCAAAGAATATTCAACCTAAAACTGTGTGTTCAGAAAAATAGGAGAAAAAAAAAAAGACACTGGGATACTTTGCCTGAACTTTGTGGCTACTTAAAACTTAAACTGGGGGGGAAGTAATCCATTCTAAGCAAAAAGAGAGAAACCCTTAAACTAGCTGCTTCCAAGAATGAACTTCTGTGTGTGGAAAAAAAAGAAAAAGGAAAAAAAAAAGGAAAAAAAGAAAAAAAGAACAGAAAAAACCTTTCTATTTCTAGTGAGAACCAAAGAGGCTACCTCACTGACTTTTCCATTTGTAATTTTAATCGTGTTGATGATACCAAAGATACCAAAGATTTCTTTCTCTGTGCGGTCTGCATTCTGCTTGTGCTCTCTGATAACTCCCACTGTTCTCTCCTACACCCAGAAACGTCCAGCAGAGCCCAGATTCCCAAAGAAACGCTACCCTGGAAGCTGCCAGTTCTGGTGATGCCCTTTTCTGTGTTCCTTTCTCCTTCCTGCCAGCCAAAACCCTCTGGAGACGTGGAGCCAGTTCCTGCTCCAGGTCCCGCCACTGGAGAGGTTGTGGGGCCTGGAGGTGACTCCAGGGTTTGTCCTCTGCAGATTCCCCAGGGAAAGGTTCTGCAGGTGCTGCCTGGGCTGACATGGGTTGTGTGTGCAGCAGCAATTAGCATTGCTAATTATTATTATTATTGTTATCCTCGTGCTTGAGCAGAGCCCAGGGCTGGTGTGGGGCCGCAGAGCCTGGGGCACAGGAGGGATTCTCCTGCCTGTGCCCCCCTCACAGCTGGCCTTGCACAGATCCAGGAGCTGCTCCCTCTCCTCACCTTTGGTTGTTGTTTACAATTACAGTTTTCAGACAAAAATCAATTAATTACTTTTCTCAAGTTAACAATGAAGTGAGGCTACATTAAGCTCCATTAGCATCACGTTCCTGAGCGATTACTTCCAAGTTGTTTGGTTGGTCGGTTGGGGAATTAGTGGTGCCCTTTGGCACTGGGGTTTTGAGCCTGGTTTATGCTGTTGCTAGGACTGAAGCAATGCTCTGAGGAGCCAAACCAGCCCAGGCTGGGACAGCTGCTGCAGGGCCCGGGCCTTTCCCTGAGGAATCTGCCTGAGCCGTGCCCTTGGATTCACAGAGGTTACCAACAGCTCCACACAAACACTCCGCTTTAATTAAGTGTTGCCTTTTATTTTGTGTTTCTTTGGGGCTTTAAGTCCGTGTTGGAAAGGGTAGGACTCGCCAAATGTGCTTTTCTCTCTGTCTCTGTGTTCCTTCAATACAAAGCTATAATAATTCTCAGGATGCCTTCCGGGCGGGGGGAGCCGATTGTCCCCGTGCCCTCGGACACAGACAGTCCCCAGAGCTGGCAGGGTCCCTGCGGCCCCCCCGACTCCTGCTTCACTTGCCAAGAGTGATGTTACCACGGGACGAGTGCCTTGCTTGAACCAAAGCAACGATTTTGCCAGTCTAGACCTCTCTGTGCTTTTTTTTAAATTCTTCCTGTGAATACCTCAGCTTCGACTGGGCCGCCGAATCGTACCTGGTGGGCTTTTGTACTGTGGTGCTTTGCAATGCAGCCCTGCAAAGAACAGACTCCTGATAATACCAAAGGCTCTCCTCCTCCTCCTCCTCCTCCCCCCATCCCTGACCTCTCTTTCTCCATGGTTCCAAAGCTTTATTACGAACTGGGCATGTTGGCAACGCAGACCGTGCAATCCCTTACCGAATTTTCTCAGATATACCTCATAGAGAAATAGCTGTTTAGCGTAATGTTATTATAGCGTATGTAATAAATTATTCACTGTTTCTTTTTGGTAACTGTGATTTAAAGGAAAAAACCAAACAAACAGAAGAAGAAGCTTTATATGTTTTAGGTTGTGCTTTTGTACTAGACGGAGAAGGTGCGCTTAAAAATGTACGTCAGTCTTTCTTCCCATTGGGTTTTTTTTTTGTTATTATAGATGGGGGAAAAGTTGCAGAATGAGCCCAAAGTTTACAGTTTCATATTTTGCTGAAGAAACAATCTGTGTTCATTTGCTCTGTTGGAAAAGAAAAAAAAAAAAAAAAGGAAAAAAAGAGAAAAAAAATTATTTTCTACATTTGTGCTACTTGGTCTGAAGAGCTGATTGTCCTGTGTGACGGTGTAGTATTATAATTAGCAACTGCCAATCAGCGCTCCCATGTTTATGCATGAGGCAAACCCTTAGCAGTGTGATGCATCGTGGTTGTTAATGGCAACTTCTTCCTTTGGGTTCGGGACGAGGTCTTTGGGTTGGTGGTGTTTATTTATGCATGGAGCCTGTTAGCTGTTCGCAGTCGTGGCGCAGTTGTGTTTGCATTTACGCTGTGAAATCACGCCCGGTTTCACCCCGTGCAGCTCAGCACTGCTCATTGCGGGTCTCCAGATCAGCTCTGGTCTGTCCCTGTGCTGAACAGACCCAAATTCAGTTCCAATGAAATCGCCATCTGAGGAGAAGTTTGGCCGAGTGGCGGCTTCTCCCCAGCGATCTGATTTGTTCACTCAATCCTGCTCGTCATGGAGGCTGCTGGGCGTTTTTTCCCAGCATCGGGAGTTCCTTTGGCTTTATGGCAGCCCCTGGGCACAGCAGGACGGGCCGGGATGGGTGCTCAGGGACCACCCCTCACCTCCCCCGGGCTCAGCAGCACTCTCCCAGCTGTGTCACCTGTCCCGGAGCTGGCCCGGGTGTCCATCCGAGCACTCCGGCTGTGTCCCGTACTGCTCCTGCTGCTCCTGCCCCACGGGCAGCCCCTTGCCCACGCCCTGCCCTGAGGCCAGGTGTGTTCAGGTGCTTTATCCCCCCCTTTGATTTGTTCAGAGCCCCGTTTAAGAATGGGTTGTGTTTTCTCTCCGGGTGCAGCTTTGGAGCCCCGATGTCCCCCTGATCCCGGGCCGTCCTGGCCATAAAGCCAAACCAACTGCTCCCTATCCTTCACTCTGCATGGAACAGGAGGCTTGGGGAGGGGGCAGTCCCAGCCTCCCGAGGAGGCCTCTGGCAGTAGAGTGTTGCTATGGTCTGTCATTAAGGGTATTTTAGAGATGTGCTCTCATTAGTGCAAGGAGACGTTTTTTCTTTGGCCTTACTCGGTAGGTTGTGATAATGATGAAAGCTGTGTAATATAGTCGGGTTATTTTTTCTTTCCTGATTTCTCTGCCAAAGACGGTACCAGACACAAGAACTTTAAGGAGGGGTTTTTGTCAGACAGTTGATGATTGTAACAGTGGTTCATCTTCCAGAAAGCTTTCCACGTTCTTCCGCAATAAGCAGAGCCGGGATGTTTGGGCAGAGCCCTGCTGGCGGATGCCACCACTCCTCACCGACACGCAGTTGTTGTAACCCAGGAGTACACCCGCATTCCTCAGTCCCGAGGCTACAAGGGGTATGTGAGGCCATGGCAAGGGCACAGCGGGGCTGCCACGAGCTGCTCCAGCTGGCTGGAATTTGCCAAGGTACTTGTATTATTGAAATTTAAGGTCTATTTTATTATGTCATTTTATGTCATTTTTTAACTTTGTGGAAGGTGGTATGTTGAACTGAGTGTAAGCTGAGTTTTTCAGACAAATAAAGTAGCTAAAGAGTGAATGTTATTTTATCATTAAAGGGTTTTTACTCACTGATTTGTGCCAATAGATGTCCTTTATCTCAATGACAAGTATTACATTGCTTTCAAAGTTTTATTTATAGCTATTGATGTAAAACCCCCACACACATATTATTTGCCAAAGTTCAATAAAGGAGGAAAACAATGCTTTTGCTTCCTTGTGCAATCAAAAGTTCCTGGTTTTTGTCCCAGGGTTTTTCCCACCACAACCCCATCCCTCAGGGTTTTGCCTGGGCTTGGGCTGCTACAGCTCTCAGGGATAGGAGGGGTGAGGAGAGCTGAGCACAGCCAGACTAATGCAGGCGCCAGTGGAGGACCACATCCCAAAAATGCTGCCTGGCACTGAGGGCCTGCCCAAGTGTGAGCAAAAGTACTTGGAAAAGGATCTGGCACCTTCTCCCACGAGCACAGCTTGTGTAGCTGTGATATTACAGGAGAAATCACTTTATATTTATGTAATGATGCAATGTGATTACCGTAAAATTCTGTTAGTTACTGCACTTTCTTTCCCTGAAGCAGCTCTACGAGAGGAGGCAGGAGGTTCCTGGAGCTGAAATTCCATGGCAAGGAGGATGTAGCAGGTTTGCCTTCATTCATTCCTTCAGTCAGTCACTTACCCTAGCTGTGGGCAAGTCTTGTTTGTTTGTCTCCTTGAAAAAAAGTGCAAAACGAAGTGCACAAGAAGAGCACTTGGTTGTATTTCTGTCTTTAAAAACCAAACCAAACCAGCCTTTTCTTGCCCTAACTCACTCCTCTCTGACCACCTGGAGCAGGATCAGCCTGGGGAGGGCGTGGGGGGACCCCAGAGCCCCCAGCAGTGTCCCAGCCCCAGGGCAATAACAAGGCTCTGCAGGGTTTGTTGTCTGGGCTCTAACCTTGGCACCAATGTCTAACCTTGGGGTTAATAAACTCACTGAAAAATTTGTTTTCATGCTCCTTCTCTTTGTGTCCCTCTCTCCACACCGAGCCAGATCCTGCCATTAATTAAATTTATGCTGCTTCATTTCACTTTGCTGAGTGGCCAGGGGTGCCAGATAAAGGCAGAGCTGCCTCCTCAGCAGTTCGTGTCCCAGAGCCCAGAAGGTGCCTCTTGCAGCCTCCTTCCCTTCTCCCTCTGGCTGGGGTGTGCAGGGGCTCCCCTGGAGCAGGAGGGGGCCCTGAGCCAGAGGGAACGTGCTGGCTGAGCAGTGTTTGCCCAAACCCCCTTGCCATGCACGGAGGTGGTGAGGACTGCAGGAAGGAGCCGGTGCCACCGGGATGGTGGCCGAGCACACGAAGGGTAAAATAAAATCCCTTTAACAGCAAAGAGGCCAACGTGGTGACACCGAGACTAATGCAGCCACGGCAGGTCATTTCCATCTCACTTGCAGGATTGTTCCCCCGGGGATGCATTTTCCAGGCACTTAGCAGTGGGCACAGCTGGAAGAAGGAAATGGGACCGTTTCATTAAGCTGAAGGATGAGCTGGGTGTGTGTGGTGGGATTGCAGCCAGGCTGGGATGCTGGATCAGCATCAGCTTTTCCCAGTGCCAGGTGTGCCATGCAGCTCCTTCCTGTGAATTCCCCTCAGCTCTCTGTTTCCTACCCCTGCCAACAATCAGTTACTCCAGGTTCAAGCGCTATAAAACCCCCTCAGTTTTGTCAGCAAAGATAAAAAACCAAAGCACCAAACCATCCCAGGGATGCAGGGACAGCCCGTGGCAGCCGGGCTGGAAGCTGTCCCTGCTCCCTGGAGGGGGCACTCGCCCTCAGAGCAGCCCAGCCCCGAAGGAGCTGACGCTGCCATCCTCCTCCTCCTCCCGCCGCCGGGGCAGTGCCGGGAGCGGCAGTGCATCCGTCAGGATGAAGCTGACAGTAATGATCGGCTGTGTGGGACCCGCAGCGATCGCGCCGCGGGTCCCTCCTGACTGCAGATGAAGTGCTGGCAGCTCTTCTGATCCAAACACTGCTCACCGCTCCAACCCCTGCGGGAATTCCCTCGGGAAACAGCCTGGGATGCCGCCTGCAGGGAAAGCTGCACACCAACAGCAAGGCAGGGTGAGGGAAAACAGCAGGAGCTGCTTCTTTTGGAAGAAAACAGCAGGAGTTGTTTCTTTTGGGAGGAAACAGAAGGAGCCGTTTCTTTTGGAAGGAAACAGCAGGAGTTTTTGCAATGCCACTGATGTTCAGCACATATGGGATGGAGGTGCTGAAGAAAGACAACCAGGACAAAAACCCCTTTGAATAGGCAGCGTGGCAGGACACCACGGTGGGATAATCAGGTGGGAACGACTGTCACCAATGCCACCACGCACAGAGAACAAGCCAAGGGCAGCTCTGCCTGCCACAAGCTGCACCTACTGGAAGCTGCTTTCAGCCTCTGCACACAGCAAACCTCCAGGAGTGACTCCAGGGTCCAGCTCAGAAAGGGATAATGGCAGGAAGCCATAAGATATTAACCCAGCAGATTAAAACAATACAAGACCACTTTGGGTCATGTTACACATCCCTCTCCTCCCGCCTGACAGCACAAGAGGTCCAAGGCAGTAAAACACACCCGTAATGGCCCAATAACTGCGGGATAAAAGCGCTGGGGGAGTTGGCTGTGAGGAGCCCGGCCCCTCTGGACTGCTCCGAGCATTATCCCTTAAGTGCTCGTTTAAGCTTCCTTGGAAGCGCCGCCTGCTCTGCTCGCTGGAGAAACGCAATTAGGCCTCAATTGCGGGTGATGTTCACACGTTATGGATCATCCCTAGAAATGACAGGAGGATGGAGTGCTCTGGATTCCCCGTGACAGCTCCCTCTCCATCATTCCCGGAACTGCCAGGCTGCAGTGCTGCAGTCCCTTTCCTGCCCCGTGAGCGGTGGGATCACAGGCAGCACCTCTAGAGACTCACAGAATCCCAGACTGGTTGGAAAGGAGCTTAAAGACCATCCCAAGGGCAGGGACACCTTCCACTAGAGCAGTGCTCCAATCCTGGTCCTGAGCAGCTCGAGGGATGGCAAGGAGCAGTTTGTCCCCACCCTGGGGCCTTTGGGGCTCAGATGTCACCGGGCAACCTTGGAGCCTGGGGGATCAAAGGCTGTGTGTCTTGGAGATGATCCCTCTCTGGACAGACAATCCATCTCCACACAGTCATGGAAAGGATGCTCATCAGCCAGGCCAGTGGGCTCTAATGAAATAACCTTTTCCTGGCACTTGCTGCCCAGCACAAATTTAGCAGGGAAACAAAAGGCAGGTTTTAAACCTGGTCCAAATTTGCAAGTCCCTGTGCTCTACAGTAGAACCTGCTCCTGAGGGCTTGAAATGCTGATTTACAACTAAATCCCTTGCCCAGGTTGTGCTGCTAGAGACATGGACTTCTACACAGCATGAAAGACACAGCACAGCCCATTCCATGCTCGGGAATTTGCTCATGGAAATGCAAGAAGAAACAGGGCCAAGCAGGAAAGCAGGTGCAGAGTGAGGGAGGGAGGAAAAGTGCTTCCATGCTGTCAGGGATTGTTTTGGATTCAAATAGGACATTGCTGAAGTTCTGCCATGCTCACACAGCCAAATCCCCCCTCAGAACAGCAAAGCTTGGACTGGGATTCCAGAAGAAAAGCACCATCACTGCTCTCCGCCAGATTTCCCACCTTCCTTCGTGTTGGGTTTGCATCCAGCTCTCTCCCTTCACAGCCCAGTCACAAGAGCTGGCTAATGGATCAGCTTAAGTATCCAACATCTCCAATCCCTGCTCTAGAAAATAATCAATCAAGCACTTAATTAGTAACATGGGCAAGGAGCTGCCCAGAGACCGCTAACGGGGAACAGAATAAATTATCCATCATAGGTGGGATCCCACAGCAGGGCAAATCCCCAATTCACCCACCTCTCCAGCCTTTTTAGGGGGTGAAACTCACCCCAGCCTGCCACCAGAGGTGCAGAGAGAACTCCAAACACCAGCATGAAGGGTTCTTAAAAAGACAGACAGCTCAGTTATTTCTTAAAAAAATCCTTTAATTGGAATTCCATCCTTATGGCAAATGACACACAGTAGGATTATCCCAATTTGCTGTGGTACATCAAATGGAAGTCCTTGGTCAGTCTGAAATGCATATGTTGGGCTAAAAGCAAGTACCTGTACACATCTGGCATGAAGAAAATCCAAGGAGCTGCTCTGTCTTGCAGCTTACACTTGATGATCCCCAGGCGTGGTGGGAAGGGAGAATTCACTGAGTTTTGGGTACTCCTAGGGAGACCCTGGCCCCACTGAACTCAGCTGTGCCATCCTCCTCTCCAGGGGAGGCCAGCTCTGACACCATCCACACCCCTTCTGGTGTCACAGCACCTTTGGGAAGCTTCCACCTTCTCTGAAATGCAGCCAGGACCAAGGGACAGGTTCAAAAGAAACTCAAGAGAGAAAAATTCACTCCATAATGAAAAAAATAAGCCAAACAGTGGAGTGTGAAAGCAGGAAAACAACCTCACCCCTTTACTTCCCATTTCTTCCCCCAGGACACCACAGACTGTTCCTAACTCCTCAATTTCCAGTCGATATCCCGAGGCCAGAGCTCCACAGTGCTGGAGTGCACAGATCCCCTGCCCAGCTGACTCCTGGGGCAGGAGGACAGTGACCCCCCTGCCATCCCCAAAGCCCCCCAGGGCTCCAGGAGAGCTCAGGAAGGTACCTGCACCATGGGATTCATCTCTCCTCAGGGCAGACACTCACCCAACCTGCCAAGTAGTGGCTTGAGGTGAGGAACTCCTCAGAAACCTTGGTGAAAACTCCCCTCTGACAGCAAACAGCACCACCAGCCCCATCTGCTAAAAGCTGGAAAATTAAGTGATTTCTACATGATGGTGTAATAGCAGCAACAGAGTAATTATCCCACTTGTGGTTAGAACACTCAAAAGTGAATGTTAAGTACCTTTTATTACTGGGGACAAAGGTAATGCCTCAGAATCAGTGCCAGCTCATATTTTCAGGGCTCTCTCCAGTATGAAAATGAAAAGCCATCTGTATTTATAACACCACAAGGTTCATATGAAGTGAACCTTTGCTTTCCATACTTGTAAACGTGGTGGTCACAGCCTGGACCACCTAAAGGTCCACGTTCCCTCCAGCTGGGAGGAAACAGGAGTGAGTAGGAAGATTTGCCAGACCAGATTGTTTTCCACTGATCCCTAAGTATCACACAGAGGAGTGAAACAGAGAAAGTTCTTTGTCCAACGACAGGTGTAAGGCCAGTGTTCCCAGACATGCTGGACATTTGTGCTCCTTTTCCTGCCCAGGCAGTGAGCAGAGCCCAGGGGGAGGGAGAGGAGGGACAAGAGAAGCTCCTGGCTCCCTGCCACTGAAACAGGCACAGGCATGAAGGGTCAAGGAAGACTTCTTTCTGTGAGGGACAGGGTGCTGCAGGAGCTTCTGGCACTGAAGGAATCTCAGTCTGTCTCACCCTGGGAAGCAGGTATGGCAGTGGAGCAAGCAACTCTCCAGAGGTATTAGGGATTTACTGCACTCAACACAGCATCCATCCATTCCTCCAGTACCCCATCTTTAACTCCAACCCCCAAACAGAACAAGACAAACCCCTGATGCACCACAAGAAGCCTCTTCTCCCTTTAAACACCCTGTTCTCCAAAGACCAGAGGTCCAAGCTGCTCATGCCTCGTGGTTACCTGAGCAGATCCACCTGGCTGAGCAGCATGGCATCTGCTTGCCAGCCCCCAGCAATTCCCAGGGCCCAGCCTGCAGTGCCCAGGCCCTGGCATTTCAGTGCTAAGGACATCAAGTAAAGGTGTGGCCCCCAGGACGTGCCAGCTGGGCACCCACATGTCTGGCTCAGGGCCACGGTCACAGCTTTGCTCCCGCCCCGGGGGCAGGAGGGGACCCTGGGGCCACCCTCAGGGCCAGGGCCCTGCCCAGCTGGGCCCTGTGGGGGCTGGCAGCCTTGCAGCACAGCCCCAGCACAGGGCTGCCTGTTCTCAGGCATCTGCAATGTCAAACTCTAAATTGCTCCTGACTGATCATCTCTGTTTAAATAACAGCAATTAAGCCAGATCAATCCTACCCATGGCACTCCATAGGTATCCCACTAAACCACAGTACTGTGGCACAGTAGAAAGCACAGAGTGGATCTATAAACCTCCTGGAGAACAAGCCTGACTTCCTAAATTTACTTCACCAAACAGAAAAAGCCCTTTTTAATAAAAATAAGAAGAATTTAAAAAGCCATTCTGCTTAACAGATAAGCCAACATCTTTCCACACATGCTCCTGGCTAGACTTGAAACATGCAGTTTGAATGGAGCAAATTCTCCAGTATCACCCAGGCAGGCTAATTCCTTTCAATTTATCCTCTTCAAATACTTTCCTGCAGATAATGAAAATGTTTTTCCTAGAAAATGTAAACAAGTTTTGTGCGTTCTACTATCCCAGCTAAACTTTCACCAGAAGTTTCTGGCAGGAGAAAACCAAAACAAAACAATGCCTTATCTTCATGTTCTAAAAAAAAAAAACCAAAAACATATATATACACACATTATTAAAAAGCATTAGAAGTCACTTGATCTCCAAAGTCTCCAAAGCCAGCTGCAAAGTCCCTCAGGCTGTGCTGGTCAGACTGCACCTTAAGCAAAACCAAAAGAACTGTACTTTTGACCTGTACAAGTTAATGCACTCATAACCCCCCTGCATACAAAGAAATCCCTGCATAGAAATAGCAATAGAAGCTCATTGTAAAAAAGCTGTGGAGGCTTTTCAGTGCATTCTGCTGGGCTCACACTTCATCCCATCAGGGTCAGGACACGAGATCCCCTCACACCTGACAGGATCAATGCCCTTATTTCCCTACTTCTACAACTCTTCTCAAAGAAAGAAAAACGAGCCCGAGGTCAAGTTCTCCGTGCTGTTCCGGGGGATACCAGCACTGAGCCCCCCAGCCGTGGGTGTGTGCTCGAGGGCTGGCCTGGCCTGGCCTGGGCAGTGTCCCCCCAGGGCTGGGGACAGGCGGCTCACAGGGGCTGGCTGCTGAAGAAGGCCTTGCTCTCCCTGCACACGGGGTTGACGCAGAGCGGGCAGCACAGGGTCAGCTGGCGGGAGCACACCTCGTTGGACTGCAGGTGGGAGCACACCAGGTCAGCCAGGGCCTGCAGGGCACAAGGAATGGTCAGAGGGAGCAAATCCAGCTGGGCAATCCCCCCCAGCCCTTCTGACACAAACACACGCACTGCGGTGCAATAAACCCCTCTGGGCTGGACATATTAGTGTCATTTCTGCTCTGAAACTCAAAACAGGTCAAAAACTACCTGAAAACATCCACACTCAGCAGGAAACACAACTGCAAACCGTGACAGGCAACCAACATAGCAGATACCTTGGAGAACAGGGGATTTCCATTCAGAGACTCTGCTCTTCTGATGTTTTCAACTCCACACTGAAGGAAACAGAAGGAGGAAAGAGTTAAACTGGTTAATCTGATCCTTCACTGGGCAGCCTTCAAAATCTTCCCACTTCATTCAGAAGCTGCCCCAAAATGACAGGATTAAATGCAGTATCAAGGCTTTTAGTACAGCAAAAATTACTATGGGGCAACATTACATTTTGCTGCCAAAAATCAGTCATTCTTTTTTAGCAACATTTGTAATGGTTTAAAGACCTAAATCTAGAAAGACAACCTCCCACCTGTTTTGTGGTTAAGCCAGTTCAGATTAATTTTTGATTTACAGGAAAATAAAGCTAATCCCAAATAATACTGCAAGAAGCAACTACAAAGCAAATTGCAGCCCAGGAGAAATAATTTCAGCCAACAGGGAGCAAACCCACAGAGCACTCACCTCGTTGGCTAAAACCTGGGCATACTCAATATCCAGTTCATACAGAGTTTCAATGTGGTCACTGGTAAATGCTATTGGGACCAGCAGCATGTTCTTCTTTCCTCGCTGGCACAGTCCCTTAATGGTCTCATCTGTCTGGGGACCAAGCCAAGGCATTGGTCCAACCTGGAACAAAAAAAGCAGAGATAAAGGAAAAACACCCATTAAATCATTCTTACAAAGAACACCCACATTTCCTAAGGCAGGGTGACAGACCAGGTTATAGAGGGGATAGAAACAGTTATTTTTATTTCCCTGCTTTTGGTTGTACTTCTCACTTTCTCCACTGAATGTTTAATGAAGACACTTCCCACTGTTACATCTCAAAGGAACAGAACAGAACCTGGGCTGGCCCTCACGAGACTGAGTAAAAGAACTGAAAATGTAAACAAAGGTGTGTCTTTGCACAGGGTATGTATGACCCTGCACAGGGTTCACCTGCTCACCTTCCCTGAGCACATACCTTGGACTGCCACACAAGCCTGTAAGGGTTGGAGTAATTGAGCTTCTCCATGACCCTCTGGACAGTAGCTCCCACTTCCTGAGGGTAGGGATCCCCCCGGTTCACCACCTGCAGCACAGACACAGCACAGCTCTGTCAGCAGGGAACACTCCAGGAGGGGCCAGACTGGCCTGGCACCTGCACAGCTGTGTCCCCACACCCTGCCCTGGGGTCACTCACAGACATGGGCAGCGAGTGGGCTGAGAAGAGGATGACCACCTCTTTCCTTTTGTCTGGTGGGAACAGGTTCAGCTCCTTCTGGATGTGATCAGCAAAGCACTGCTCAGGGAAACAGAAACAAAGGCCTGAGCCAGGAACTCCGGGAGATATCCCTGCTGCCAGTGATCCAGACAGGCAGCTGCCATGTTCCTTGCTGCCTCAAGAACTCTCAAATTCCCTCAGTGTGCACAACACTCAGGCAGTGTGTCCCGGGAGAGTCCCCCAGCCCAGGCAGTTCCACCCTGCCTGCCTGCAGCGTTGGTTTCATCTGCTCAGCACAGAAACTGCAAACCCACACGAAAGGAAGGAGAATAAAGGAGACTATCTCCCTGATAAAGACCAAAGAGCCATTTTCTCTGGACAATGGCTTCCCTGCACTGCTCCTGCCACAGCCAGGAATTACTCTTTGCTGACAAACCAACATAATCTGTGTGTGCTGATCACAGACCTGCTCTGAGCAGGAATTTGGATTAATGGCCTGTAGAGGTTCCTTCCAGCCACCACCATTAGGGTAACTTAGGTAACATTAGGGTAACCAGCTTTTAAAACAGGATGTGCACAGTGGTCACTTTCACACACTGTCTTGCCAAAGCACGGGCCATGAAATAACCCTCCTCCTGTAATTTCAGACATGATAGACAAGACCCATTTCAACACACAACTAAAATGCACCCTCAGATTCCTGTTATCTTTCCTCAGTATCCTTTTCTCTATGTTAAAATTAAATACATAAACCTCCAAGCCTTCAGATCCACACCTGAATGAGAAGGGGATGTGTGGGCCATCGGTCAATTATGCTCCACTTCATCTTTGGCTTTTCCCCCTTCTCGTTATAGTAGCGATAAATGGCATTTAAACTGCTTCCTGAAACAGAGAATTAACAACACCAGTTCAGCCAGGCCACCAGCAGGCTGTCAGATTGAAACAGCTTGGCAGCAGGCTATTATCATATTTTAAACTGCTACCTAATTAAAATGCAACCGTAAATCAGAGCTGAGAGTCTCCAGTGGGAACAATTCTATCCCGGCCCATATAACGCACAGTCCGATCAGGGTTCAGACCATTTCCCCACACTCCCAGGCACGTGCCCAGAGCCCCTGTGCCTGCTCGGGGCTCACCTGTGGTGGAGCAGCTGTACTGGGGGTACTGGGTGAAGGCCACAGCCCTCTGGATGCCGTCCCTCTCCATCTCCTCGATGGCCTCCTCCGTCAGCGGGTGCACGTACCGGAAGCCGATGTAGTACTTGTGAGGCGCTGCCGGCCCGGCACCGGCACAACGGCAGCAAAAGGTGAGAATTACTCACACTAACACAGACAACAACAGCCAGCCTGAAACTGCTGGCTGATAATTTCCTGCCTGTTTTCATAAAGCACTGTCATATAAGCCCTTACTTTGGTCGAGCAATTTTCCGGTTCCTCACTCGGCTGTGATTAGAATTTAAGAGGTATTTACATTGTGGTTTGCTTCTGCAGGAACATCACTTGCCTGCTTCTCCTGCATTCTCCTGTCCCAGCCTGGACAGAGCCCTGATGTGTCACCGGGCAAGTCTTGATTTTAAGAATGTAATGGTAAAAACGTGTGGCCACAAGAAGCTAAATGAACATCCCAAAGCCCTCACAGCTCCAGCTGCCTTCCCTGCTCAGCACTGCTCTGATGGCACCCTGACCCCAAGGACCAGCACTACTGCCTGGGGGAGCAGAGCAGTGAATCAGGGACACATGCTCTCCCATTCTGATTTTGGAGAGATTTTATAAAAGGCTTCATGGCTTTAACACCTAATTTTGGCAGCAATATCATTCTCTCTGAGGACTTCTCATTTTTTATCCCTAATCTTTTGGGTGTCAGCTTTGGGAGCATGGCTTGGTTAGAGGACGGGAGGCAGGCAGGGGAGGTTTGCTGTTTTGTTTTTTTAAGTGGAGGACAGAGGTTCTTAGGAGAACAAAAGCAAAGTTTCTTTTTCAGGGTTTCCAGGTCAGTGGCTCTGAAATAACATTTATCAGGTTTCTGAAGGAAGCAGATGTCTCGTGCTTGGGCTCTGCTCCACACATTTATGCAGGATTCAGAAAACAGGTTTAGTCAGCCCCAGGTCTCTGCAGGAGGCAGGAGAGCTCCCAGCTGGGAGCAGCAGCAAAGAAAGGCCCAGCTTCAGGAGCCCTTGAGCCAGTAACCTCATTAACATCTTTGAATGGCATTAAAGACAAAAGTCTGACTAACCACAGCAGGGACTGCAGGAGTTTAACCTGGGAAAGGAAATTCTGGGAAGAACATGGCCAGCCTGGAAGCAGTGTCAGGTTTTGTTCAGGACCATGGGCAGCAAAAGAGAGATGCTGGTGTCTGTATACAGACTGTATAAATAACAGTGACACCCTGTCCTGATCTTGGCTTGGATAGAGTCATTTCCTCTCCTAGGAGCTGGGGCACTGCTGTGTCTGGATTTAGAATGAGAGCAGTGCTGCTGACACTGAGGTATCACTTCCTGCTCAGACCAGAGCAAGGCAAAATGACCCTAAAAAGTATTTCTTTTTTGCCACATCTCACATGGTAGCAGCACCTCCTGCCAGTTACTCATGAAGAGGGCTCAGCACTCCCAAAGTGCTGCCTGTGAGCACACCACATTCCCAAATGCTGTCTGCAAGCACTTCCAACTGTTCCAAGCCATTCTGAAGGAACACAGTGCTCTGCAAGGTCACTTGGGATGCTGAAGGAAATGGCTGGCAGGGCTCAGCACATTCTATTGTTAAACTGCAGCTGCTGTCAAGTGAAAAAGAAGCCTCCAAAGGACTTATCAGGTGGGAGAGGTGCCCAGAGAAGGGTGTGACTGCATAGAAAGTGGTCACTAAACAAAAGCAAGTGGGAGTGGGACACTGGGAAAGGCAGATAAACCTTCCCAGCCTTATCTGCAGAACCTGCTGCAAGTCTGACCCTTCAGGGGCTCCTGCTCCAAGAACACTCTGCCTTGGGTGACACAGCAGGCCTCAGGCTCTGACTGTACCTGCAGGGACCACAGTTGGAACTAAGCTAGGCAGTCACAACTGCAGAGAAAGGACTGAACATCACCTGAACGAAGGCATCACTGACACACCACCTTCTGAATGGATGAAATAAATTTGGTTCTAACCTTCCAAGAACGTTGCTTTTAACCTTCCAGACTCTTCTAGCAGTCCTCTTCCTCTAGCCCTTTCCTAGCCAAGCCTGAGGCATGTGCCACAAAGAGCTACAAAACAGCCCTGCCTGAAAGGACGTTCACAGAAGCATCTGCACCCATTTCCCATCACAGCCCTGCTACCAGGCAGAGTGGCACAGGCCACCCCACACCAGTCAGCACTCCTTGCTGGGAGCTTCAGAGGGATTCTGTGACACAGAGACAGGGGAGGGAGGCTGTATTCATGGTAGAAGTTTTCTCAACATGAAGGACTGGCGTAGAGAGCATCTCCTTCCACCCCAGCCAAACTGCCCAGCCTTATCTCCTGCTGTGTCCCCGGGTGGGGCTTGCTTTATCACTCAGCCATGCCCTGCACTGCCTTGTCTTTTCTCCACATGTCCTCCTCTCAGCCCTGAAACAGCTACTGAGAACACCACTCTGAACCCCTCCTCCCACACCTGCCTTGGTCCTACACATGAAATACATTCCCCTTTCTGCCCATCTAAGCCTCTGCCACTTGTCCTCAGTGCAGGCCTCCTCAGGCTCTAGCAGGGCTTACAGGGCAAGGCACGATCCTGGCAGTGCCACACACCAAGGGAGAGTGTCTATTCTACATATAAAATAACACACTAAGTGTGTCATTTTCAGGTATCCTGGCACCTGCCTTGGGACACCTGAAAATAAACACACTTAGTCTATCAGTTGTCTTCCCATGATCACAGGAGAGACAGAGGTGATTCCCCAAGCCCAGCCTTTGATAACAACCTTACAATGAATGGAATCCTGTCTGCACTATCTTTGCCATGACTTCCCAGCAGGGCTGGAATCCACCCCATCCCACAACGAAAGCCAAGAAGCCAAAGCTGCTTTGCAAGCAAACAGTCCCAAGGCAGAGAGCAAGGCCCGTAGGAGGCTGAGCAGAGCAGTACCAGTGCGAGGAGACATGCTGTCCAGCAGCTTCACCATGCCCTCTCCCTGCACTGCTGTCCACTTCTTGATGGGGGAGCCCCCGCCGATCCTGCTGTACTGCTCCTGGATCTTGGGCGTGCGGCGCTTGGCGATCAGCGGGGCCAATTTACTGCAGCACCGGAGAGGGATGTGTTACAGCACAGCCCAAACCACCCCTTCCCAGAGCTCTGCTGCAGCCGGCTTTCCCTGGCAACCTCTGCAAACTACAGCAAAGCAGCATGCTTTGTTTGATGTTCTCTTCCAGCACCCTTCCCACACCTCCATCTGCAACTAAAAGAGAACAGCTGTGGCACGGAGCATGGCACATCTACTTCCAGAGGGGTTCTAGCACTGTCCCCTGCACTGACTGCTCCCAGAATGAAGCAGTCTTAGGGAATGCTGCTCCCCACAGGAGGTAAATATGGGAGCCTACAGCTCAGGCAGCAACACCCAACACCACCTGTACCACAGGAGATCCCAGTGCTCCTCACTTTTGAACTGGAAGGGTCATTAGATCTCTGTCCAGGAAGAGACGCAGCAGGAAATCGTGGACGTCATCCAGCCGCTCCGGGCCTCCCATGTTCAACATCAAGATTCCAGTTTTAGGTTTCCTATGGAAACAAGAGATACTTCAAATCCTATACCCACTGCTTTTGTTTTCGTTATGATGACAAAACAACCAGTTTATCCTCCTGCATTTGCCTTTTGCAAAGGTAGCTCCTGTTGTAAGGCTCCTCCTGCTTATGTAAACACTTGTGCTAGGAACAGGAATGGCCAGACACAAGTATCTACATGATCTTTGCTTTTTTAAAAACTGACCACTTTGTAACACAAACTTTAGCTGGAAATAAACTAAGAAAGCTGTCTCGCAGCTGCTGACTCTAAGGGAGGTTATAAAACAGGGTCTCGGCTGTGGATTCCAACCAAACCAAGCAACAGCTTCCAGGGAAAACAGATAAGCCACTCACACAAGTCTTTGTCTTCATTACTGTGGGGACACATCCCATCTCCTGCAGCAATGACAGCAGCAAGAAGTCTTTCTACACATAAACTCATTGCAGGGCCAGTTGTGTTTGGGTTGGGTTTTTCCAGAATGGATTTTCTATCCAGGTGCAGGTCTGGCACACTGTTGTAAGGATAAGGTCTCACAGATGGTGGTGGCAGCAGCAGCACAGATGGTGGTTATCAGCACTTACAGAATGGCTGCTGATCACAACTCTCACCCAATTTCCCCATGGAATTGTTTCCCCTGCCCAAGGGAGCCCACAGACCAGGATCTCTCACTTCCCCAGCAGATGATGTAGGTTGCACAGGGAGCTTTGCCAAAGTCTTACAACAGGGCATTGAGAGGAGCTCAGGCCTGCCCCAACGTTTCGGGACCTAAGCTTCCATTCCCCTTCTGCTGGAATGTGTATCAGAAGGCTGCTGAATAAAACCCAGGAGGCAGGAACCAGAACATCAAATAATAATGACAATTAATGTCCTTCCATCGCTCCTACACTGCCTCAGGCCCCACGAGTGCCCCGGGCTCAGTGAGCCCTGCAGGAACAAGGCTGTCCTTGCCCCACAGAACAGAGAACACGAGGCCGGGGGAGTGCAGGCAGCAGATAAACAATCACACAGACACAAAGCACACCAAGCCCTGTGGCTGCCCTGCTTCTATCAGGGAGAGGCAGTGGCCCAGAGCCCCCCACCTACCGCTCCTGGGGCTGGATCTGGGGCTTGGTGCTCTCGGTCACTGCGGCGGCCGTGGCCTGGCCTCTCCATCGCACCGGCACCCGCAGCTGGCTGCAGCTCCTCAGCACTGCAGGGAGAGAACAGCACTGATAACCTGCCCCTCAGCACTGCCGAGATAACAGCACTGACAACCTGATAACGCTGGGCGGAGGGGCTCCTAATCCCTCCACAGCCACACAAACCCACTCGCAGCACTGTGAGCTCGGCATTTTCTCACTCAAGCTCCAGGTCCTGGAATCAAAGAAAGTCAGGAAATCACAAGCTTCTGCCTTTCTTTGAACACTATTATACTTATAGCTCTGCAGATACCAGGCAGCAACCAAAACCCAAACCAAAGCCCTGCTAATCTGTGAGTTCCAATCATAACTCCAAAATAAGTGGTGACAACAGAGCAGAAACAAGGGGCTGACACTGAGGAATAAGTGTCAGACTCTGTAACTCCTCGTGGGTCAGACACACCTGGGCTAACCCCAGACATGCAGAGGATTTCCACACCATGTCTACAATGTAGGTTAGACATCTGCTCCTGTCTGACCCTGTGTCAGGAACACTGAGCAGCAACTCCAGAATCCACTTACCTGGAGAGCTGGGCCACCTACTTTCTCACTACCCAGCCAGGTGATGGCTATCAATCTGGACTTCAGCATCAGACAAACCCCAGGATTCTACAAGCCTGCACACATCCACCTCCCTCTCCAGCTCTCCTGGAGCTCCTTTAGCCACTGGAAAGGGCTCTAAGGTCTCCCTGGATCCTTCTCTTCTCCAGGCTAAACAACCTCAGTTCTCCCAGCCTGGCTCCAGAGCAGAGGGGCTCCAGCCATCAGAGCATGTCTGTGACCTCCTCTGGACTCACTCCAGCATCTCCATGTCCTTATGCCAGGGGCCCTGCATCTGAACACAACCAGATTATCCTTAAGGTTCCTTCCAACCCCTTCCATACAATTCCACGCTGGTTACAGCCTGCCTTTTCAAAGGCACACTTCATTCTCCTCGGGAGTTCATCATCACTACACGGTATTCTTTTAGTGCAAAAATAGTGTGAATTGCTCATGGTGAAATAAAAAAGGTTAAATTCTGCATGCCCGTCTCTCGGGCAATTGTTCAGTGCGACATTTCCCCTGTCAGACCGCAGGAGCTCAGCAGCAAGTGAGCCCCAACAGCACGGAGCTCCTCAGCAGCCGACCCACCCGCTGGGAAGAGCATCTTACAGCTCACAGTTCTCTAATAACCTCCTGAACAGATGCTGAACGGCCTCAAAACCTGCTGAAATCAATGGCAACGAAACGCATCCTGCAAATCCAGCCTCTTATTCAGGATTACGAGTGCGTGGCTGTGGATGCCTGCGTCTGTGTCTGCACTGATACAAAAGGCTGCAAACTAAAGAACTGCAAGCATCGCTGAAGCCTGAAAGGCTCTTTTCAAATACTTATTTTTTTACTTCCAGTTCTTAGGTTATTACTTTCTGAGGCGCTGACACTATATGCCAGTTATAGAGAACAATAAAAAGGGAAGTTTCAATGGCTGCGTTGGTACTGCTGCACTGAAAGAACACATTTGCTCTTGGCACAGAGGGTGGCAGGACACGGCCCAGGCTCCCCAGGGAATGGTCACAGCCCCAAGGCTGCCATAGCTCTAGGATCACTTGGATAACACTCTAGGCACAGGGGGGGAATGCTGAAGTGTCCTGTGCAGGGCCAGGGGGTCGAATCAATGACCAGGAGTCCCTTCCAACTCAGGACATTCTGCAACTGTCTGACCTAATGTGAGGTTTATGCACATTTCCACCTGCATCAGGAAGGACATGGCGCAGAACGGGATGTGCAACGAGGATGATCCCAGCTTGATGGAACATTGGTAAAAGTGTTCTTTCATATGTTTTAGAAGTGGCACTATGGTACTAAAGTCTAAAGCAAAAACCGGGGTGGGTAAGCACAAGTTGCCTGCCGGCAGGCAGTGAGCGCTGCCTGGCCAGAGGTGAGCAGCGGGAGGACAGCGGTGATCCTGCCGAGGGCTCACACCTCCCACTGCACCTGCAGCAAACAGCGACACAGGCAGCACTTCCACACAAACGCTTTCAAACAGGCGAGCGGCTCGTTTAGAACTGAATTCCGCGGAGGGTAAAACACACAAGCACACAGGAGATCGGGGCGACGCTGAGGCTGACAGGAGCAGAGGCGCGGTCGGTGACCCCCGGGCACGGCAGCCCGCAGGCGGGGACCCCTCCGGGGCGGGCCAGGAGACCCCGCGCCCGCAGCGCCCCCAGACCCCCTCAGGGCAGCGGCGGGAAAGAAACCGCCATCATCCTGCGCGGCCCCGGTAAGCACGGCCCCGGTAAGCACGGCCCCGCCGGCCCCGGCGCGGGCCAGCGTTATGAAAGGCGCCGCTCGGGCGTTGTGTAACGCGGTGCCGGCCGTGCCGCCGCGCTCCC
>VXBB01006917.1:90450-135791 GCA_013399915.1 Illadopsis cleaveri
TCGCGGCGGCGCCCCCACACTCACGGTGACGGCCGGCAGCGGCGGCAGCGACAGCCATCTTGGCCGCCCGCATTCCCTCAGACAGTCCCGACACCGCCTCTCGCGTTACACCGCCCCGGCACGGCCCCGGTACCGCCCCGGCAACGCCCGGGTACCGCCCCGGCACCGCCCCGGCACCCTCATGGCAGAGGGGCGGGTCCGGGGAGAGCGGGCGGCGGTCCTGAGGCCAGTGTCCCGTTAGTGGCGCTGCCCCGGCTCCCCTCCACAGTCCGTGTGGACTCCCACGGCCTGAAGTGACGCTCGAAACTGTAAAACGTTTTAAAACTGCAAAATCTTTTAAAAAGCAATTTTAAATGTTATTGTAAAAAATCCTGGGGGCTTTCTCAGCGGGCACCTCATGAGAGATGAGGGTTCGGTTCTGCACCCCATCAGACACTGGTGCAGGAGCACAGAGCTCACCTGGTAAGCTCCATTCTCAGTAAAAATTCAGGCACTGGAATTCAGGCACTGGAAAAGGTTGCCCAGGGACGTGGTGAAGTCACCATCCCTGGAGGTGTTTAAAAAGCATCTGGATGTGGCACTGGGTGATATGGTTTAGTGGTTTAGGAATTCCAGAGGTAGTGCTAGGTTGGTGGTTTGACATGATGATTCTATGATAATGATACTGTAAACAAACACCACAGCACTTGTCCTGCACGTGTGGGTGGTTTGCATCCCATGTCTCCAGCTGCAGTTTTGGACAGCTCATGGAAGAGCCAAGGGCAAAGCCAGCTCTCAGTGCCAAAGGCCAGCAGCACCGTGCTCTCCTCAAAAGTGCCTTACAAAGCAGGGCCAGGTAACCTTTAACATAGATAAATATAAAATCGGGCATGTACAGAGTGGTAATCTAATCAAAGCTAAAGGACAGTCATCCCAAAACTGCCAAGGACAAGGCTGAATGGTCCTGAAACCAGTGCTGGCAGCACAGTTTACCAGTTCCTAATCCAACTGCAATCTGATTGTCTGGAGACACTGTGAAGGAAAATGAAAGTGAAGATGAGGAGAAATCCAAGCTCTGATTGTACATTTTCTTCTCTTCTGCAGGCTTGTTTTTCCTTTCTAATAAAAGCAAGTCCAGGTTCTCTTGTGTTCCAAGCAGCTGCAGCATCTTTCCCAGATCCCACCCCACCTCTCTCAGCAGCTGCCGAGGGAATTGCACAGCAGTCTCTGGTAAGTTCCACAGCATCTTTCATCCGGTCACCTTTTAAGCTCCTTATCTGATCTGCCTCTTCCATGAGTACTCCCTAAGCCCTCAGTCCTTCCTCTAGCAGCTCTCCTGATAAGGAGGCCTTTAACCTTTACAAAGCAGCTCAGCCCTGTCAGGTTTAAAGACTGAAAATTCATCCCAAACAAGGGATGTTCTTCTAGAAGCATCTTTTCCCGACACTTCTCCCTTCCCATCACTTCAGGCACTAAAAGGCAAGTATTTTATAAAGTCTTTACCTGGTGCCAAAAGTCCAGGCTGCTCCCCCAGCACTGCTGCCTCAGCAACCTTAGTCAGCACTACACTGATTCTCTCCAGAACATTTCACTGGGCAGCTGAGGTGGTCCCTCCAAATTAGAAAAATTCATGCTTTTAAGTTACTTAATGGGGATTTTGTTTAAAAAGGGAAAAAAGCTCATGCCAGTTCTTGGGACACGTTTACTGCACTTGAAAATTCCCTTTTCCTGGGGTTTTGTCCACACTGTATCACACAACAAGCTCCAAAGACTCGGTAGAAGGAACAGGCATTAATGTCAAGTACTGCCTTGCACACCAGCTTCTGTTGCTGTAATTTATTGGTTGCTGATTTAGACCAGTTTATATAACATGCAAGATGAAGAAAACCAATCACTTGTTACAAAAATATGGGTATCCACAGCTCAGCAATTCCAGGAGTGAATGGCAAATCCAGCTCAAGTCTCAGTGCAGGTGGCAAATGATGCCCCTACTTTTCTTTTTCTCTCTGGTAAAGGAATTGCTTTATGACTTAGAACAACACAGATGACTCAACACATGAAGTATTTCAATATGCCTATCTGATAAATTGATTACAGCCAGGGAAGCTGCTCAGCTGCAGTAGCACAAGGGAACAGGGAGCTGCTCTATGAACACACCTCAGCGTGACGTGGGAAAGCACTGCTGGGACTACAGTCTGAAAACCCATTGTGTTTCAGTTGCCATTCCTCTGGGTCTCAGTCAGTCATTTCTGGTTGCAAATGGGGAGAAGGTGCCACAACACCCTGTGCCCAGGAGCCACCAGACACGTCCAGCTGGGTGTGCATGGACCCACAGCAGCACTTCATCCACAGGTCTTGGGAAAGGGAGCAAAGCCTGCCTCACCAGCAGCCTCAGCACTGCTGAGCAATAAATAATCTGAAAAAAACCCCAAAGCCCCAGACCCAACCCACCTCTCACAGTGGAATTCTGTGCACTGTACTACACACCTTGCTACTGAATCAACTCCAAGAACACCCGTTAAAATCAGCAGGATTAATCACTAAAAACGTGCAGTGCTCAGGATACTTATTCCCATTTTTATGCTTTGTTCATGTCTCTCCATACCATTCTCACGGGCACTCTTAAGGAATTTCAAGAACTTGAACTCCTGACTTTCCCAACAAGAAACCCCAAAAGAAAAGAGATTAAAGCAAATTTAAAACCAAAATGATCAAATGCCCAGCAAATTTTAAGTCACAGAAGTTAAAAGCAGAAGCATATCTTGTTTTTTAAATGACAGCTTATCAGGATCTTTGTTTTGTGATGATTCAAGAGCATAAATGCACCTAAACAAATTTTCTAAGGCTTTTCCCAGTTAATTACTAGCACTTTTGTTTAAAAAAGAGGTTTTGGTTTTTGTCCTTTTCGGATTCTAAATTGGTATTTGAACTAGCAACAGGTTGCAGGAAGTCTTGTTGTCAGACAGGCTGTAGTACAGCAGCATGTATCATTCTTTCCCAAGCATCAGCAGCTCAGTTTTCCAGGAATTTTTCCTAAGGATGGCTAAGGTTTGCAGCGCTGGACAAAGCGTGGATAGAGACAGACATCTCGGATGTGGTGTCTGTTCAGAATCCAGGTCAGGAACCGCTCCAATCCCAAACCGTATCCTCCATGAGGGCACGTACCATATTTCCTCTGTGAAATTCAGGGAGGGATATTACACATTGTCCTGTAATTCACCGTTGCAGTAACACCACCAGAAACAAACCACCCAATCCCCCCCAGAGGGGAGAAGGCCCCGCTCTAGTGCCAGCCGAGCAGCCTGTGTGCTGCACTGACCTGATCCGTGTACCAGTAGTAGGGCGTGGGATCGATGCCCTCTCTCTTGTAGCCCTCGAGCAGCTCCTCACTGTCCCAGATGCGCATGGAACCGCCGACGATCTCACCCACGTTGGGCATCAGCACGTCCACCTGCCATGCACCGCAGCACGCCCCACTTACAGCACTGCTGCTGCAGGGGAGCACACACGGCCCCAGCCAGCCACGCCAAGGCACCCACAACAAAACCCAGCAAGGATTCTCCAAGGAGTTTCCTGGAGCACTCCAATGCCCCCACTGCCCCACGCCACCCCAGCAGGCAGAACAACTCACAGACTCGGTGAGGCGCGAGTCGTCGCTGCAGCGCTGCATGTAGAAAGACTTGATCTCTGCAGGAAAGCGGCACAGCAGGATGGGCTCGTTAATGGTGTCTGTCATCAGTCTCTCAGGAGCTTCGGGAATATCCTACAGTTAGAGAAGGCTCCATTAGTGCTCAGCACCAAAACTACTCCCATACACAAGTCCCACATGAAGCAGCATGAAACAAAGACAGTTTCAGCCCACACATGTCCATCCTAATGGACCTAAATTCTTAAAACAAACTTATTTTAGAAGAAATAAAAACCCACACGTCTGGGGGAAAAAAAAAATCTGTTCAAGTAAAATCTAAGTCTCCCCAATATATGAGAGAGAAAACCGAGGGGAAAAAAAAATCCTGGCTATGCTGTCAAGTTCTCCTGAGCTCCTTCAAACAATGCTCACATGCTGGAGAAGTGTGGCCAGGGAACTGATGACAGGTGACAACACAGGTTTTTATCCCAATGTTGAAGGACATCAGGTCAAATCCCAACCCACAGCTGCATTCCTACATGACATTACTCCACCTCCCAGCAGGACATACCTCACCAAACTCATAGTAAGTGCCATCTTCCTTCTTCACATCATGTTCCTTCAGCCACTCGATGGCTTCAGCATAGTTCATGCGTCGGAAGGGACGTTTGGGGGGCTGGAAACCCTGTGGAAAGAGCAAAGAGGTGGAGGAGCACCATTTTAAAAGGGACACTTTTCTAGCTGATCAGCACATCCACAACCCTTCCCAGCTCACACATCATCAAATTATCACTTAAATGAACAAATCAAGCTTAGTACTACAAAGCTAGAACCAAACACAACCATCTCAAGCCCGGTAAATCTCATAGATCACCTGGGAGAAAAGATAAGGAAGTATTTCCAGAGCTTTAGGGCTCCATGTTCCAGGGGAGGAACTGAAAAGCCACTTGTTTCATCACTCCCTAATGCTCCATCGGTGAGCACCAGCCACTCAATATCCCATCTCTGGGATGGAGGTTTTTATTCCACTGGCACAGCACACACTTTCAAAAATCCTGGCACACTGTTGGCTTCTGGAGCATGCTAGCAGGGAATATCTTCCCCCACAGTTCCCTGCTTTGGTCATTACCAGCCTTGCAGATTTTTCATTCTTATTATGTTTAATATTTTTCTTATCATTACAAATAGTAAGTAAGCTCAGAGCCATGCCCTGCATCTCCCAAAGGAACGTGCTGAATAGGAAAGGCCTAGGATCCTAATTTCTTGGGTATTCCCATTGTTGCCTACCGGGTTGAGGTCATACAGCAAGCTCGCTGCAGGTGATTTCAAGACTCTGTCTACGACATCACACACCAAGTTCTCCAGACGGTCCAACATATCCTCAAAACTTATAAAAGGACATTCAGCTTCAATGTGAGTGTACCTGAAACAGAGCCACACCATTGCAAAGTCACATACAAGCAACCCACCTTTAGCTACAAAACAAACTCATTTAAAAAACCCACAAGCCAAACACAAACTTTGAGCCCCTTTTACTCCCACACAAGGAAATCAAGCTGTTTAAAAAGAAACTGGAACAACTGTCCATACTCTGCCAAGTGCCTGCGGGTCCTGGACTGCTCAGCTCTGTAGGACTGAGCAATACAGAAGACATCTCCCAGAGCTGGCAGGCAGGTCTCCAGGTAGAGCTGGGATGACTGGGTCAGGTATGCCTCTTCACCAAAGTAATCCAGCTTGAACAGGGTGGAGCCTCCCTCCACCTGCGTCTGCACTAAGGTTGGTGGTGTGACCTGTTGGAGAACAGGGCTGTCAATGCCTGAGTGAAGAACTGAGCTCATGGATGAGTCAGGGCACTAGAGCAGTCACCTGCTGACCAGGGAACACACACTTACTTCACAGTATCCGTTGGCAAAGAAGTGATCCCTGAAGGCTTGCACGACCATGGAGCGCACCTTGAAGATTTTGGACATGTTCTCGCCTCGAATCATCATGTGCCTGTTGTTGAGCTGCACGTCCACCTCCGAGTCCTCGTTGAGCAGATTGTCAGCCCCTCCTGCCGGGGCCAGGCCGATGAGCTCCCAGTAATCACAGCTCAGCTCGTGGCCTCCCGGAGCCTGCCAGTGGAGAGAAACACTGGGGAACAAGTCCACTGCCTGCCCCTTGGATGTCTTTGCACAAGGGCTTGGAGTGATGGGACATGGGGGAATGGCTTCCCATGGACACAGGGCAGGGTCGATGGGGTATCAGGAAGAAATTCGCCCTTGTGAGGGTGGGGAAGCCCTGGCCCAGGTTGCCCCAAGAAGCAGTGGCTGCCTCACCCCTGGAAGTGTCCAAGGCCAGGCTGGATGGGGCTTGGAGCAACCAGGGATGGTGGGAGGTGTCCCTGCCCATGGCAGGGGGTGGCACTGGATATATAGCTACAGCTATAAGGTCCTTCCAACCCAAATAGTCTGTGACTGAGTTCTGCTCTCACCAGCTCCCCCGTGTGGGTCACAGCTACCTTCCAGCCCTGACAAACTGCATTTTTAGTTCCATCACAGCATTTTCAGGGTAGAAATGCAGATTTTTACCAAAATGTAATAGTGGAGGCTCACATTACCTCACCTTGGGTCGATCCTACAAACATATCCCAGTAAAAGAGATGTGAAAAAATTTTTAGCCTCACAAAATAAAAACTAAATAAACCTATTAAGGAAAACGATGCCATGTCATTTATTTAACACAGTTCTCCACATTATACTCTAGGAACTGTCTATCAGTGGAAAATCGTTTCAGGCAGAAGCAGAACAGTCACACAGCTCACCTGTCTCTGAACAGTGGGTGATAGCACAGCTTTGGGAGCTTTGTTCTTTCTCTAGCCCTAATTCCCTCTGAAATGATCCAGTGATTCCTTACTTCCTGCCTGTGCTTCTCTCAGGACACCACTGAGGGAGGGAGGAGGAGAAGCCAGAGGAGCTCCCGTACCTGCTTGCCCTGGGGCAGGAGGTTCAGCGTGCCATACACCACCACGCTGCTCTCCGTGGACAGCACCAGCCCGTTGTAGCACTGGCACTGCAGAGACAGGCAAAGGCACAGGTGAGCAAGTTTTTGTTCCTCACTTTCCTACGGCATCTACTGGAGTCACATATTGGCACACAGTCACTTCTGAACACCTCTCACACTCACAAACTGCAGTGGGAGGACATACACTTCAACAGTAACACAACTAGGGTCAGGAGAACTTAACAGCATCTACATAGGAGGACACCAGATGAGGTATGAACTCTTCAATTAATGACAGAACAGAATCATCACAACTTACCAGATCATCAGAAAGGACACACTGAAGGAACCCTGTGCCATCTCTCAAGACAATAAACATCAGATTTTTCCCTAGTTAAAAAGAGAAGGAACTTGATTTCACTATGAGCAGGTGCTGGTTAGCTCCTCATTTGGCAGGATGAGCTTAAAACACAGAACAAGCCAAGGAAATTCTGCAGGACTAGCCTCTAAACTGAAAATCCAGTAGGATCTGAACTAAGAAATGTCTGTATGCCCACACATCAGGGGGAATTGTCAGTGTTGCAGTCACCATTGAGATCAACCAAAGAGGGCACCTAACTGGTTTAAAAATTTGAGACCAGGTGCTGTCAGACTCATTCTGTGTCCAAATTTTGAAGGTCACTGTATTTGTTCTGTCACCCTGCATGGGCTCAAAAATGCTCATGCTTTACCTTGCCTCCGTAACCTGTGGATCCAGCCAAAAATCTTCACTCTCTGCCCTCTGTAAGCCTCCAGAGCACTGATCTTCACCTGTGAGGCAGGGAATAAAAGCCATTAAATAGGGGAATGGTTCACCACCTCCTAGAGTTCACCCCAGAGCAGCACAATCTCTGTGCTGACCAGATGCCCTAGAACAGACCATGCACCAAGGCACGGGATCATACTCACACACTTGGGCTCTGGAAGGCTGGGATCATTCTTGATAACAACCTTCTTGGCTTCCTCCAAGTTCTTTTCTCTTCTCAAGAGATCTTCTGCCTGGTTTGAAAAAAAAACCTTACTAAATAGCTGTAACCAGGCCAGTTGTAAATAACATGTGAAACAATGGCACCAGGGAGGAACAACCTGCAGCTTTTTTGGAGGGGCAGGAATGATGATGACACCATAATGTTTTTGGAAAATAATGGTGCTCTGTTCCTTCTGCAGCCTACCTCCTTCTTTTCCTTAGCTTCATTTTTCATTTGCTCCCTGTGCCATAGCTTTTTGACATTCTTCATCTGTGATTTGGAAATGATGGCCCATCTCTGAAGAATTCAAGGAGAGAGCAAAAGACAGCAGATGACATTGTGTCCCTTCACAGCAAGAAGCAGTAAAATAATTCCCACTAGGAAACCCTTCAATGTCACAGCACCTCGTTTTCTTTTTGGGAATCCACATAAATTGTAGGAAACGGTTCTTTTCCTGCTGTCATCAACGCCTAAAAAGGGAGGGGAAATAACCAAAATGAACCAAAATCATTCTTACAAAGCCTGAGCAGTGCCTTGCTCCTGCTCACGTTGCAAAAACAGTATGAAACTCACATATAAAAATACAAAGGCCATCACTTGTCCCAGAACACATTCCACACGCTGCCAAACAAAGCAGGTGTTTTCCAAACTCACCTTCAACACAGTTTTGAATGGTTTCTTTTGTGTCCCATCACCAGTGGAGTCGTTGCCCTCTCGTTCAGACACATACAGCTCTTCTGGGATACATGATAAATATGTGCAATTACTCAAAAAAAAAAAAATTATGAGAAAGAAACTGGACACACACAGACGTGTCTCTGCTCACTGCAGGGGGATGGATGAGGTGACCTTTAAAGGCCTCTTCCAACCCAACCCAATCCTTTCTATTATACCAAATCTTGATGGTTATCAGCAGTGATAAACCTTCAAAGGTACCAGCTGGTCAATGAGGATAAGAACTATTTCAGATATTTCATTTAAAAAATCAATCCATGCAGTGTGTTCGCTAAAATCTCAAGGGCTCCCGAGGCACTGAACCCTCGGGAGCCACTGCCGCACATGGGGAACCAGGAGCAGCCCTTCCCAGGAACAGCTTGGTGCAGGTAAGCAGGGGGATGGGGCCAGGGGACCAGCCAGGGCAGGCTCGGCTCGGCCACGGCCGAAACCGAAAGGAGAAGCGCAGCCCGGGGAGGGCCCGGCCCGGCGGGCCCGGCGCTGAGGNGAGGCCGGGCTGTGGGGGCCGGACCACCCAGGATCTCACCGAGGGCCAGCGCCGCCGTCCTGCCCAGCACGTCCCCCGCCATGGCCGCGGCGCCGGAAATGCATCACGGGCGGGCTGAGCCAACGCGCCGCCGCCTTGCGTCAGCCAGCCCGTCCTCCCTGCGCTGCCCGGCCCGGCCCTGTCCCGCACACGGGCGGGGCAAGGCGGGCCGGCCCTCCCTGGGACGTGCTGACACGCCAGCGAGCCCCAGCCTCGCCCCCGGACTCATTGCAAGGAAGTAGTAGACTTTCGGATATTTATTTGCATTATACTTTTGAAATGTACATTCCATTGAATGAGAGCTGTAGGTCATAATTTTTACTATAAAACCATTTCAATAATTAGCTTTCGTTCGGGAAGGAGGAAGTAGATAGAAGTGAAACATTTAAACACCTCGACTTGAGTAAAGAATGTGCAAATGTAGAGAGACTCATAAAAACACTTTTTACACTGTAAGGCACCAGCAAGAGAAATACATTCCAATGAAAGTGACTGATTTCTAGTTATCCATCACTGACTGTGTCCAGAACTGAAATGAATAGCTTGTACCAGCTCCAGGGGCAGCTTCCAGAGCTGAGATCTGTCCTGATTTCTAATCCAATCTGACACTGGCTGGAGTTTATCACCAAAGACATCTCAGCTCAGCTGTAACAGCTCCAACGGGAGCATCCAGGGCCCTCTCCAGGGTTGAGCATCCCCTGTGCCATCATGCCTGCACAGCTAATGAAATGGAGCACACAAGCAAAATCGCTTTCAATGACAAATATGAAATGTAGATACAGTTTTATACCAACATAGTATTTAAAAGTGAAAAGTCTGCAATTCCAGGCATCACTAAAAACTGACACTGCTGGGTTTCCATTCCCAGCACATGTATCCTTCACTGTCATAGAGAGCCGTCACACAAGGATCAGTAGCTCCACAGAGAACTCTTGGCCTTTCTGTGTTCCCAGGAGTCCAAACCCAGAAACTTCTGTGATAAGACATAAAAATCTTCACATCCTTATGCCACGTGGTTAAAAAAGACCCTGAGTTTGTCTGGATCAGTTTTGTGCAGTCGCTGTGACAAACAGCTCCTCCCCAGCAGGCAGTCCATCATCAGCTCGTGTCCCGCGTGTCCCCGGAGCCCGTGTCCCCGGAGCCCGTGCCGCTGCCGGCCAGCACGGCGTCCAGCGGGGCACGCCGCTTGCGGATGCTGCGCCCCGAGGCGATCAGGTCGGCGTAGCCGCGCTGGTGGGAGAAGGCGTAGGCGGAGCGGCGGGCGGAGACACCGCGGCGGAAAGTGCTCTGCCGCCGCTTCCACTGCTGCTCCTCCAGCAGGTACTTCCGACGGTTCCTCTGGATCTGCTCGCAAACACACAGCGGGTCATGCGTTAGGACAACACCACCACAGCTTGAACTGTTTTCATAGCTGTGTGCCGTGTGCTGGCTCAAGGCAGCTGGCTCAAGCCAAACCTATCCCCTACACTCTCGACATGTAACCCAGCCTGGCACTCCAGCCCAGCCTAAATTAAACCCAAACTGGGGCCCTCAGCATCCTCACAGGGTCTCGGTGGCATCACCAGATCTCAGCCAGGCACACGAGGAAACAGCCCCCACTGAGCTGCTGCCTCTGGCCAGCCCTGTGGCCACTCCTCTGCCCTTTGGACCCAAACCAGGCTTGTGTCTCTCTCCCAAGGGCACCATCACTTACTTGTCTCTGACATTATCATAAAATCCCAGAATGACTTGGGTTGGAAGGGACCTTAAAGCCCATCTTGTCCCAATGGGCAGGGACATCTTCCACTAGCCCACACCTTAGCACTGACACCACCCCTGTAAATAAACACCTGCATATTCACCCAAATAACACAGATTTCACTCACTTTATCGCTCTCTGAGGGCCAGACTGTCATGGATAAGAAACGCTGTGCCACTACAGGCAGTAAGCAAATAGCAATGGATAAAATCATGGTAAGCCAAAGGTATGGCTGTCGCAGAGCATTTGGAGCAGTTCCTGGGAATAAAAAGAGCAGAAGTTAATTTATGACAAAGCTACACGAGGCAGGACTGAGAACCACAAATCACCAGGACTGACCTGTAAACCGAAAGCTAGAAGGGAAGAGAACATGGATTCCGGCGCTGTGAAAATCAAACGTGATCCCAAAGTAAAGTGCAATACTCCCAAATACTGAAAAAGCATTAACAAAAGTCCAGTAAGACGTATCCAGGCCAATCTAAAAGCAAACAAAGGTGCCAAATGAGTTTATTAATTCCAAATAATGTCAACTACTTTTTGTGTGTTGTTCCCTTTTTAGTAGAGAAATACAGAACAGTAAGCAGAAAGGGTTCGCAGAGCACCACAGCTCAGGGAACCAAGCTTACTTGCCTGGAAATTGACAACAAATATCAGAGAGGATGCTGCTGTGACAGCAAAGGACTGATAATCTGCAGGGGCTTCTCCATCTTGTCCCATAGATTTAAGGTAGGCTCCATACGGAATGAAGAAGATGATCAGTGAAGTTACAGCTCCATGGAGCAAACTTATAAAGAACTTCTTGTAGTTGAAAAGTAAATCTCTCTGACCCAAAACATAAAGGCTGGGGAACCGAAGGCTCAGTTTGTCACTCACATCCTTAATAAAGAGAAAAAGAAAAAGAAAGTTGTTGTGAATTGTTCTCAGCAAGAGCTTTGAAGAGTGAGAAGCTGAACTATACATTGTCCCAAAGGGAATGGCAGATCCCTTTCTCTTTCCAATAGCAGGAATTTGCACAAAGTAATGCAAAAGGAAGACATTCTTAAAAGCCACAAAACCAAACCCCTCTTGTTTCATGGACAACCAGCCTAACTTAAAGACCTGGTGGTAGATGCCTTTGGATTTATCTGTTGTAACAACGTGGGGATACCTGGTCAAGCAAGCCGACGAGCAGGACTGGGAGACTGGAATACAGCACGTTGTACAGCGTGATGAACCAGTCCTCGTAGGCCGTCTGCAACAAAGGGGGATTTGCAGGACTTAGTGATTCCATTTTATTACATCCTTCCCCTCCAGTTCCTGAGAAAACTCACATGTGCTCTACAGCTTTAAGTTCCCTGTCTTGGTGTTCACCCAAAGGCAGCAGCACCTTGGCTCAAGACTCTGCTGAAGCTCTTTAGTCTGTGTTAAGCTGCCCCACTCCTTCCAAATCTTCCTCCCTGTACACCAATGATCCTGACTTTAGTGCTCTGGAATCATGCCTAACTCCTTGTAACTAACTCTCTCAGTACTCATCACATCCTCCCGCAGAAATCACTGGTGACAACTTCACATTCCTGATACTTCCCAGGTTAAGCCTTTGCCATTCCACAGTGACAGAAGCATCTGCTTGTTGTTATCCCACATGAGCACACCTTCCTACCTGGGCTGAGAAGCCATTGAAGAATGAGTACCAGATGTGGACCAGCGTGAAAGCGAAGTTTTTGTAGAAGAAGTATCTCAGAAACTTGCACATCCTGATGTAGGACCAGCGCCCATGGACCAGCAGCAGCCGCTGGAGGTAGCGGAACTGTCCGAAGGAGTAGTCGCTCGACATGACAGCCTGCATCCCCTCCTGGCCACTGATCCCAACTCCAATGTGGGCAGCTGGGTGAAGGAGACAAACACCACACACTAGCTTGGACAGAGGGACAGGAACATGGCCGGGGCCACATTTCTACTGCCACCTGGATTCTCTCTCAGTGCTTGTTCTGTCAGAACGCACCCAGGAAATATGACCAAAGGAGAACCCAGCAATGAGACAGAGTGAGTGAAATCCTGAACAAACTGGCCAGCCAGTTTACAAACACCCTCGGGACATAAATCCTATCCTAGATGCTTTTTTCTCACTGGGATCTCTTGAGAAGCTGTTCAAAGAGTAGCAAGTACTATCTGGGATGGCTAATGCCACCAGGCAAGGGGCAGCCAAGCTACTGCTTTGATCTTTATATTACATTCTGTAACACACAGCATGACAACAGAAGGGATTTGAGTCCCTGCTTAGGGAATGTATACAGAAAAAAGTAAAATTGATCAGAAAAACCACTAACCATTTCCTAAAGTGCTTCCTTAGAAAGGGAAACAGGCACAGAAGCTAAAAGCCCCACGGCAGCAAAGCAGATGGAAGAGTCTTCTGACAGAGAGGGACAGTGGAGAGACTGCAGGAGCAGGCCAGAGGAGATCTGTCCTAGTGAGAGAGCTTGGCAGCTGCCTTACTTTTGATCATGTTCACATCATTGGCCCCATCCCCGATGGCCAGGGTGACGGCCTTCTTGTACTTCTTCACCAGCTCCACCACCATGGCCTTCTGCTTGGGTGTCACACGGCAGCAGATCACAGCCCTGCACTCGCAGGCCAGATCAACAAAGTTCTTCTGCTGCTGCTCCTTGTAGGCCTCTGCCCTTCTCCTTTTCTCAGTTTGTTTTTTCTTCTCTTCTGCTGTTCTGGGGAATTTCAGTTTAAGTTTCTTTTTCTTCTTTTTCTTCTCCTGCAGGATTTCATTCTGTGAAAAGAATAAAACTTACTATGTTCCCTTCTGCGCCATTTCCAGTCCTACTCCAGGCACTGCCCAATAACACACCTGAGGTCATTATGCTCCCAGAGTCCATTTCTGGCATTTTAATGAACTGCTTGTGCAGACAAAGGAACAGAGTCCTCGGTGAGAGACCCTGTAGCCTGGTGGTGGCCCAAAACCCCAAACACTCGGGGGAACAGCCTTTGTACATACCAGCCAGGAGCCAGTGATGATTAGAGCCCGATCTCTGCTGCCCTGGAAGAAGGGCTCGTTCATTCTGAGAGAGGAATGTGGACTGGATCCAGCACTGTTCCTCTGGTTTTCCAGCCTCGTTTGAAGGAGAGCACTGGAAAGAGAGGGAGAAACTGTTACAGAAAAGTCAAGGATAAACTTTAAGCTAGGTCAGTCTCAGACTGAAAATCTTGAAAACAAACTCCTCTGTGTTTTCACTTGCCTGGTTTCTTCGCCATAGCAGATGGCCGTTTCCTCTGTTAAGAGATCACAAGAAAATCCAATATTTTCAGCAGTTTCTACAACAAAAAAAAAAAAAGAGAGAGGAAAGTATTTACTGAAATAACAATTACTAACAACTAATTGTTAGGAGCAGCCAAAAGCTCCTCAAGTGCTCTTAAGTAATTTCTGATTTAAGTCTCAATATGAGAATTCACTTTCAGTGCCACAGTGTAGATGAACAGGAAAAAATCCTCCTGTTTTGAGCTGTTTGGCTGTAAGCAAATCCACCTTTTTTGTCGCCAGTAAGCACCCAGATTTTAATGTCTGCTTTGGAGAGTCTGGAGATCGTTTCTGGAACTCCATCCTGTAGTTTGTCTTCAATAGCTGTTGCACCAAGCAGCTGGAAGGGATTTGAAATACAGGTGGTTAGTAGCACTGAAACATGTTTCTTTTAATATAAGAATTGAAATGTACTAAAACTATACAGCTCCTTACAATTAAGTTTTTTTCTATTTCCTCATACACTTTGTCCAGAGCTTCATCCCGGTGACTTGTAGCTAAACTGGCCTCCATAAACTTTTTATTCCACGCTTCAAATTCATCCTGGCTTATGTCTCTATAGCACAGGCAGAGTGTCCTGAGAGTTTCATTTGCAAAGACCTGGAAAATAATTAAAACCACACATATCCACAAAAGGAAACTCTTCATTTGCAATCCAAACATGAGGGTATGAAAGTGAGCATTTGACAAGTTTGACAGAACAAGTCCAACTTTCAGAACCAATTGCAGGTTTCCATTTGTCTAAATAGCTTAGGAAAAGGAAATTAACAACACTCTTGTCAGAAAGAAACACTTTTGGTTTTAAAAAGAGCATACAAAATACAAACATACATCGAGGGCCTCTTCTGTGGCTTCTCTCTTTAGATTCCTGGGGTGCAGCCGCTCGTAAATCACTGTGTCAGCCCCTTTGCAATACAGCCTGATATTGCCACCGGACTCTCTTACTGCAGAGAGAAACAGCAGAGGTGGCACCCTTACATAAAGGAATCATTTCAGATTGGATTTATCAGCCCCTTTGCAATACAGCCTGATATTGCCACCAGATTCTCTTACTGCAGAGGGAGACAGCAGAGGTGGCACCCTTATACAAAGGAATCATTTTAGATTGGATTTATCAGCCTACTGCCAAGTACCAAAGTACAAGATGGCATTTCTCCTTCAGTGGACTCAAACATGCCCCAGGACTGTCACACAGCTGTTAATTCTTGACCCCAGCTTCCTTTGCACATCCCTTTTCGCCCCTGAAATAGAAGTGACCTCCATGCAGGCTGGTGGCAATCAGCTTACCGATGACAGACATCCGCTTCCTGTCACTGTTGAAGTCCAGGATGGCCAGGACGTCGTAGGTCCTCTGGACCCCCATCTCACTTATGGTGATGGTGTTCTGCGTTCGGGACAGGAAAACGTACCCGAAGTTCCGCGCGGCCGTCACCAGGGCCCCCTCGTCCGGGGAGGCAGCCTGGTAACTGAGCTGACCTGCAGGATTGCAGCCAGGACACAGCTGAGGGTACAGCAGGACAATGCAATGCACACAGAGAACAGGGACCACGAACCCCTCAGCCTGCTACTCGTACTTCCCAAACAGGATCAGTCCTCAGCCTGCTTCCCTTCACGTATTAAAGCAAAACTCCACGTTTTCTATCTCAATATCCTAATTTCTCAATCCAATCATTTAAACATTTTCAAAAGAAGCTCCAAAAGACAAATCCTTGGCCAGAGACACCAATACAGTGAGTGGAAACAACCTCAAAAACATTAGGAACAAGAAAGGACAGGATAATGTTGATTTCATGGAGATTTCACAAAGATGAGAGTAAAGCAATATTAATATTTCATGTTTTAGTGGAATCTTCCGACCTGTGAATTCAAGGATTCAATAGCTGATTACCTCTGCATTTAGTTTTGTTCAATTTAAAAAGGCAGCCTAACACTCCTCCCATATGGTATCAGCATTAGTTGCAGACCTCTCCCTTGTGGAACTGCATTTGAATTATTGTTTTCTGCTACACAAGGAAAACAAACCAACCAAAAGCCATACTCACCATCAGAAGTGTCAGCCATGACTGTGTGACAAATAGCAAGCAGAAAAAAGAACTTGTGGATTTCTGCCTCCTTTCCAGACTTTATTTGCTCTATCAGATAGTGATCATAGAATAAGAACTTTCTATCTGCATACACATTCCAGCTGAAATCAACTTGCTGCTTAGAAAACAGAGGAAGAGAGTCTGAGTTACCACAGGTGCCGTTACTTTGTGCCCACCTGCCCCTCTGGGTGCTCTGCCGAGGGAGCGTTCCCGTGTGGGATCAGGACACAGTGGTGGCTGCGATGAACTTACCTCTGGGTGGCTCTGGGGCTGCCCCGCTGCATCCCGGCAGTCTCCTGCAAGGCAAGCACCCACAGTCAGGGAACCAGGCACAACAGGGCTTTTACAACCCACCACAAAGGAAAACATGCCTACAACATGGACTGCTCTACAACTGGAAGGAAAGGAAAAGAACAAACTGCTGCTCTTGACTTTGACTCCAAAGCATGTCTAGTGAAAGTAAATTTGTACAAAAAATTGTGCAAATTACCAATTTTCAGTTTTTCTGAAAGCTGAGTAGTCCCCCCTACAGTTCCTTGATTTCCACTTTGTAAGGAGGAAAAGCCCAACAATTCAACCCAATGCTTTACCCAATGCCAGGTCTACATTGTGCAAGTTCAGTTGGAACTAAGAGAACTTGTGTGCACCTGATCTCCAAACGGCATTAAAATTCCTCCTCCTTTGCACAGGCTTTGCACAACTTACCATATCTTTGCCCATTGATGCAACACTTTTTAAAGGTCATGATGTTCTGTGTGAGGGTTCCAGTCTTGTCAGAGAAGATGTACTGGATCTGCCCCAGCTGCTCATTCAGCGTGGTGGTCCTGGCCTTGGCAGCCGTGTCCTTCTCGGCGTAGTACATCTGCAGGTCCCAGTTGATGAAATAGCTTTGGCCAAAGCGAATCACTTCCACGCTAAATGAAAGAGAAGGAATGTTCTCAGTGCCACTGCAGCTCACGTTGCCACACAATGGCACCTCCTCGGGTGTTGCCCTACCTCACATAGAGGGAGATGGGCACCATGGTGTTGAGGACAATGATGTACCCCCAGAAGTTGAGGAAGCCCCGGTAGGCAGGGCTCCAGTCCTGTGCATCGTAGAGGTACCAGGAGGAGTTGCCAATCTGCTGCTCCCAGTAGGTGTGTCCGATGGCCAGCCCAGCCGACAGCAGGATAAGGACCACGATGATCTACAGGGCACAGAGAGGCCTCTCACACTTCAGAAACATTTGCTGGACTTAAATCCCAAATCCCCATGTTCCAAACAGAATATGACTGGTATTTGTGAGGAGAAATGGAGCAAACATTTCCCACAAAGGCACCTTTCAGATTTCCTACTCCATCCCAGCTCAGCAGGCCAGGAAAAAGTCAAAACAAATTTATTACACACACAGAGAAAGAAGCAGCCTAACTATGCATTCACTGTTCTCTTAAAATCTGAATTTTAAACAAAAAGGCTTACAGTATAAACCATGTAGTTCATAAGGGAGTCAATTTTTGTCCTTTTAAATCTTGTCTTTCCACTATTTTTCATTATTTTTGTGTCAGCACCTAAAAGTAAAGAGTGAAAAATTAAAAAAAGGGCAAGATAGGATAAGCAAACACATGTCAGTATTATAGCGTTACCAAACTGGGACATGAAATACAGTCGGTGTCTAGAATGAAGATTCTTTTCCACTCTACAGGTGTGCTTTTAGTGAGGAAATACCACACACCTGCAAATATGACCATTCCATGGCAGAAATCTGTATTCCTGATCTTACAGCCACGCAACAAAATCTTATCAGCATCCAGGGAATAATTTGAGTTTCTCCAGGATAATGTTCCTGTAAACTTATCCAGTCGGTTATTGGGTTCTTCACATTCAACCAGACCTAGAAAATTTGGAGGAGAATGTGTTTAATGTACAAGTTAAATCCAAATGCATTGATTTGTATCCCATATCAAAGGAGCTTTACTTTACTTTTATTGACTTGCAAACTATTTGAGCTTTGTTCTAACAGCATTAGGTGTAGAACTGTACCAACCATCAAAGTCTGCCAGGGCACTTTCCTGCTGAAGGTGTCTGTGTGTCACCTCTAGGGCCATTTTGAATTTTAAGTTAGTCTCACTAAGAAGAAAGGATAAAAAGGTGATTTTATTAAAACCATGGATACAGGAGAGAAGTTTAAACACAATTAAATTAAGGTACCACTACTTCTCTGAGCAACCTATATACTAGTGTAAAAAATAAATCCATGTCCTTCCCCCCTTCTTCCTATGTCACATTCTCCAATACTTTTGATGTGTCTGTAGCACAGACAATTTTTAATGATTCTTGAATTGTGGGAATCAGCAGCAGGATGCAGTTCCCCAGGTGTGGCTTAACAAGCAGATTCTAATGTACACAATCCTTGCTCTTTCCCTACTCAGCCCAAATTAACTCCAAATTAATTAACTCCCAAATTAATTAACATTAAGTAGAACCTTACCCATCCAGTTCAGCTGTCTCCACATAGCACAGACTGTTTGGTTCTGAGCTGGACAGCAGCAAAATATCAGCCTAGAAAACAAAGAAATAGACATCAAATGAAGCCAGGTCAAGACTCCTAGAGAACTCTCTAGAAACATAAAACAAATGTATCTGAAGCACTTACAGGAACAAAAGTATTTTTCTTCAGACGAATGATATCACCAACTTTAATATCCTTCCATTTTGTGGCTTTGAACCTAATATCAAAATAGTTTAATAATTATTACTCTTTAATATAGAACACAATGCACTCTATAAATCTTAGCATACTGAACTTTCCTTAGAACAAAAATGACCTCTTGGTTTGCTTTTCAGAAACTGCAATTTAGTTGAGGGTCTACAGCTCAGAAGTGAACCTACCTCTTCTCTTCCCACTTTACCTAGTTATGAATCCCTGTCCTTCCCTCCAAAGAAGTTTCTCTTAGCACAGCTTTAGTCCCAGTGAATTAACTTTAAATTAGTCCTTTAAGCAATTCTCTTCCAGCCTCAATTAGGTTTTCAGACAGGCAGTAGAGAGCAGAGCTGAACCTTTCCTATCATCTACAGCTTGAGATCTGTGGGAAAGTTTAGCAACAGGGCAACAATCATCACTTACAGAGCTCAGAGGGGAACATACAAACCTTCCATCCTTGATGACATCACATGTCCTGTTATTGACCTCATTGTCCATCCTGTGACGAGCCTGAAACCGGAGCAAAGAATGTACTCCCTGCTCTGTGTCACAACAGGAGAAATGAGCTACACTGGGTGGGTTTTGCTTTTTATATTAACAGAACATGGCTCTTACAATGTCATCCACCAGGTCTTTGACTGCAGTTATTCCCAGCACCAAGAGCAAGGGCACCAGTGTTGTGTACCATGACAGGGTAGTTATTTGAGGAATACACTACAAAAGACCAATAAAATCGGTTCAATAAAGACCAATAAAATCAAATTTAAATCAAATTTTAATATTTCATTGTGACCTGACTAGAGAAAAAAACAATACATCAGAGAGAATTTTAAGTCAAGTTGTGAAAATGAGCAAAACCCAGTGGGAAGAGTTTGGCTGTTGTGCTACCTAGAAATCTGCTTCCCCTTAACAATTCCACTGGCTCATATAGTCTGTTGGTCCTTCTGATTTACGAGATGAACTCAAGAAACATCTTTTCCTCATGAAATTCATGAGCTCTGCAACGACTTCATTCTAATTCTGCGCAACTAGCTCGTGCCAGAACTCTGCCATAGCTCATCCAGATTTGTTGCAGGTTTCTGTTATGATGGGCTTGGTCTCTGCAGCAGTTCGGATAGTGCCCCTCAATTCCCTGGCAGGACAGCACTGAATTGTGTCATAAATATTATTGAAATCAAATTCCCTTCACAGACAGTATTGTCCATCTTGCTTACCTGCAATATGAGAAGAACAAGGAAGTAGAAGTTGGCTGCTCTCTTGAACTGTTCAAACAGATTCAGAGGTAAAAAAGTGATGGGGTTGTACTTGTATGTCTTAATTGCATTTCCCTGTGGGAGAAATCCAAACATCAGTCACACCGCAGAGCTTCTCCTTTCAACATAAATGTACAGTGCATGTTTTTAGGCTTCTAAGTCTCCATCTCACCTTAAACACGTCTCTTGATACCTTGATTTTCCATTCCAAAACCCCAACCCAGTTATTCTTCCCCCTCCTCTGCTGGAAATACTGAGGAATTGCGAACAGTGGTTTTAAACCACTCACCAGCCATTCCAAAGATTTTACCGGGATTAAGGAAGCATTCACCCGACAATTAGCACCTCATTGGGATGAAACAGCTTACCGCATATTTGCTTTTCTTGAAGCACAGGAAGATTGTTCTCTTGAAACCCGGCTGGTCATAGAAGCGCTGATCGTTTGCTTTAACTTGCCAGCTGCAGTCTGGAAGGGACAAAAGGGGTCGAAGAGTATTATAAACATGAGGGAACAAATCTGCCACTTTCAGCTTTTCTCTCAAATCCATATTTTGAACATATTTTCGACTGAAGCAAGGCTGGTACCTGCTTTATAGTACATGTTCTTAAAAAAACCTTTTCAAGACATTTCCAGGCTGTTTGTCTTTATTGGCAATTCAAGTACATTCAGAGGTAGCAAGAAGTGTTGCTTAACATTTGAATGTTCTGTGGGAAATCTGCAGAGTGACATTTATTTATGCTAAATTCCCTTCTCCCCCCTCTTTTGGTTTGCTTCTGTGACGCCCGTGAAGCACTAAGCACTCCAACCCGGGTATTGCTGGAAATGAAGAGGTCAGTTCACCTTTTAAGGCAATTGTTTGATCTAACCACACTGTGCCATGGTTTTCCTTCACACCCATAAAAAAGTACAAATCTGAAGTGCTCATTTTATTTCTTCAGCCACCACTTTTGTTCGATTGTGAGAAAACTCAGGAACAGGAATTGCATCCACCAAGTAATTTTCTGTGCCCGCTCTTTCATGGGCCACCGCTTTCCCTCCCAGATGCTTCAGCTCGCATTGCCTGGAGCCTGCAGCCCAGCCACCCACAGCCACACACTCGGGCCCTGCCCACATGCCCGGAACTCATTCCCTTGGTTTCCAAGCCGGCTCCCGGCAGCTCTGCCTGCCCGGGAAGGATGACGCAGGCAGGATTTGGAAATGCAGCTTTCCTGACTCACCGGCCAAGCATCTCCCCCTGTCCTCCAGCCCGCACTGATTGTCCCTAATGGGTGCTCTTCCTGGTTTCATGAGATCCTCTTCAGCCATGCATGGGGTGAAACTCCTGGAGGCAGAGGCGTGGGACCTGGCACGGCTCTGACTAACACTTCAAAACCCAAATCCAAGGGCAAAGACTTTTTTTTTCCTACCTACCACAGAGCAAATTCCAGACTGGCCTATCTGGACGTCTCCTGTGACTACACAACTTTCATTTCCAGCACCTTGGTTACAAGCCCAGAAGACAACAGAGAAATATTTATCTCAAAGAACCCGGTTTTGAGTTAAAAGATTATACTCATGAATTGAGAAAGTTACTAAATTTTGTCAAAATGACAGGGCATAAAGAAAAACATAAAGTCTACATAAACGTTTCTTTACCACATTCCAAAAATATTGCAGTATTGATAAAACTGATGGAAAACTGGCAAATTAAAATTAGGTCTGAGGTAAAGCCTGCAGGAAGGAAGCTCCTCAAAATTACTTTAAACTGTGATACTAACACCTAATATTTGGCAAGCTGCTTTGGTAATTCATCAACTTTAAAGGATGTCATCATAAAAAAACCTTAAACTAAACATGTGACGGGTGCTTGTAAAATGAAAACACATAACAGGTGGTGATGAAGAAATGAGAGCTGATCAACAGTTCCCAAACAAATAGGAAAAAAATCTGTATAAATTACACAGGCTCTGGTTACATTTAAAATACTGGTGTTGCAGCATGAGAAAAGGGAATTTAGGGGAGCTACAGATGTTTCTTGGGCAGAAGTTCAGAACAGGGATGCCAGAAAGGCTCCTCCCACACTGGCAGCAGCCACAGGCTGTACCTGCCAGTTCCTTTGAACTTCTCCTACTCACCTTTTACCTTTCAGGAAACTCATGAGGCTACAAAATGAGCAGTGAGGTGGAAATCTGCTCTGCACAAGCAGGAATCCAGGGAAAACACTGACTGAGCACAGCAAAAGGTTTATGCTGGAGCCCATTTCCAGAGGAGAGGGGAAACAAGTACCTGAAGGTCTATCTGAACACTCCCCAGAGCACAGGCCATGTACATCCAGGGCCTGCCTTAATTAACAGGAGGTCACCATGCAGCTCATTATCTTTACGCAAGGAGCAGTGGCACAGAACTGGGCTGCAGGCTGGAATGAAGCTGAGTTTCATTCTGACATTTGTCAAACTGACCTGCCATCAATTACTCCTCCAGAGTCAGAGAAGCCATTCCAAACCTTACCTGACAAATAAGCACCAAAGTCCAGTTGGTCCCTGAGGCTCAGCCTCTGCATCCAGCATCGTGTACTCCCCAAAGCAAGTTCCTGATGTTGTTACCTTTTTTCCCAGGATCTCGGCTCTCCTCGGCCTCCCTGCTGGTTTGGTTTGGTCCCGGTTCAGCCCCGGGCTGCCGACTGTCCAGCTCGTCCTCTGTCTCATCGTCACTGTAGGGCACCACCTCATCGTTGGGCTGGGAATCCTCCTCGAAGGTGGTCTCCGAATCCCTTTCCGAGATCATGCTGCTAGCACCCTGCCGGCATTTTGGACAAGTTAGGGAAAAGAGCTCACGTAGCAAGCGCTGGAAACCACAGCTCTAACTTTACTCTGCTGGTGGTGGTCACCAGACCCCACGTCTGAAACCAGTTTCCCCAGAACAGCGCAGGGCACAGGCTTGGTTTGCCAGCACTGATCAGAGTCGGGGCAGTTCTTGTCCCAGCCAGCCCTTCATTACTGTTCTGCTATGTGTAATTACACACTGCAGCCCCAGGAACACCGTGTGCTCCTGACACAGGACGTAGGAGCTGGGGAGAGCATGAACACGTCTCCCAGTGGCCATTACATCATGCCCTGAGGAGCCACGGCAGCTGGAGCCCTGCTTGGCCACGGTGGGACACGGAACCGGGCACCGAGTGCCGGGTCAGACATCCAGGGTTGGGGTCACACAGCTGATCCTCCATCCCGGCCTGCCTCCCTTCCTCTCTCTTCCCACGGGCTGAACATCAGTTTTTGTCACTGCAAGATCCCACAGCTCAGTATCCAAATACCTGAGGACACCGTGGGACAGATCTTGGCTCAGCCCTGAGCTGTATCAGAGGAAGGATGGTCCCCACTGAGCTGTGGCCATGCCTATGTGCCCTTCAGCTGTGCCTCGACTCTGGATGCCTCCAGCCATCACTGGGATGTGATCCTAATCCTGAGCTACACATCAGCTTCCCAGCTTGCCCCTTGACCTGCCTCACCACCATGGCATTGCCTTTGCTAATAAACTCAGCAACCAGCAGGGCTGGCACCAAACCTGCTGACATCCCCCTCAGCTTCTGGTTTTGCAAAGCTGAATCGTCTCCCCTCCTTAATACCTGCTATAAAAGCGAGACAAATATTCCATGAGCACTGACTGTGCTGCTCCAGTGGCAGGCTGCTGGCAGGGAGCCCAAGGCACGCCATGCTCCCTGCCAGCAGCACTGCAGGGCCCGCCCAGCACACACTGACAGCCCACAAAATACAACAAATCCACCAGGCTGAGTGTACAGGAATCCACACAACTTCTCCCAGCACACACCCAAGCTGTTGGAAGCTACTTCCTGATGGAATTACCCAGGAGTATGACAGCTGGTCACTAATACAGGTGTAGATCCTGAGACTTCTGTGACAGATCATGTTTTCCTAAATAGCCTTGGAGTACCTCAAGCTCCAACTCAGGCCCCTGAATACCTCACTGTGGTATTTTGGTTTATTTCTCCCCTTTTTTGTGCTTTAGTTCTTTCTGTCCTGCTAACACCTCTTGTGGGGACTGCTGGGGGAACAAGTTCCTCCCACACACAGTCCCTAGAACACAAAATGCCACCAGATCTTTGACTGGTTCTCACTCTACAACTGAAACAAGCTCGTATCCTTGGCACACAGAGATTCAGCTGTTAGTCTATTAAATTTTACTGATTAACTGCTTAATGATTAGTGAACTAATTAGTCATGCAAAGGGTTAGATGAGATGTCAAAAACATGCTGCTTTTGTTTTCCATTACAGATGTGTGGCTACATGGCAATGCCTACATTGCCACCAGCAGCAGCCTGTGATGCTCACTGGGAACAGACGCCAGCAAAGTGATCTGGGGTAAGGTTAAATTAACTGTAGTCACTTTCCTTCCTCAGACAACTAAACTGCCCACTGGAAAACCTCGTTAAGAGAGGAGATCTCATTAAGTGTTACCCTGCAGGCAGCACAAGTGCTCTGTGCTGCGGGCACATCATTAGCATGCTGCAGGAGGCAGTGGAATTGTGCCCGGGGCTGGCCAGGAGCCTGGAGAAAAGCTCCCACAGCTAGGAGAGAGACGAGAGCTGCTGTTGGACCCAGGGCAAAGGAGTCCTCCCGTGACAGGCTGACAAATTGGTTTAGAGTTAAGTTTCTTGACACCTGGTCTGGAGGAAAAGGGCTGGCTGGGAGGGATGGCAGAGCCGTGTCAGAAGTTCAGAGGAAGGTGGGGAGTGATGACGATGTGAAAGGGGAGATGGGAGGGACCAACAACACGGAGCAGCAGAGATGCCAACCAATCCTGAGGCAGAAGGTAAGAGGAGAATGCACACCCAGCACAACCTGGATGCAGCAAGCACTCAGCAGAAACTAAAGGGGGACAAACATGGCAAGAAGAGAGGAGGCCACTACTGATTTTTTGATGTGGTCACTATTCTGACTGTGAAAACAGTTCATGGAGGGCCTGAGATGGAACAACACAGTTGTTAAATACTGCTTGATAAAATACTTAGAGAACACTTTAAAAAGCTGGTTCTTGCCTGCATGGCCCTCATTTTCTATTTCTGACTTGACAACAGGGGCTTTCACACTGTTTCAGATCAGTTTCAGATCAGAAAACCTCACATTAACCACTTCAGTGTAGAGGAAGTGTCAGCTCACACTGCCTGGGCAGGTGGGGAGCAATGCCCAGCTCCCAGTTCTGCCTTCTAGCTTGGAAAATCCTGCTGATCCAACAGCAGTGTGGATATATGGGGAGGTAAAGGAGATCAAAATAGTATTAAGCACAGGTTTAAGTATACCTGATCCAGTTAATTTACTATAAGGGCAAATTCCACAGTGCTTCAGTCACTCATGTTTTGTGTCTACTTCTGCTTCAGGGCATGCACCAGCTAATTTGGAATAAATTAAACCTTGTAAAAATTCCACTTACTGCATTTGTTTCAAGGCAGTAAATAACAACCCAAACCAATCTTACTCGAAATTCTTCTCTGGAGAGTCACTGCACATGACACTGCTGCAAGAACCTGGGGTGACTTCTTGCAAATCAGATCATCACTCAAAGTGCCCTGAAAGGTAACAAATCCATCTAGAGCAAGGGACATGTATAGCAAAGGGATTAAAATGCCACTCAAGCTGTTATTTTGTGTTTATTATGGATCTAAAGATCTATGATGTGAAGCACAACAAGCCTCACCATTACGCACCTGCTGGCCACACAAGCTGTGCACAGCCTGCACCCTGCATGTTCCTGTCCTTGGCACCACATTCTGCACTGCTCACACACTCTGGCAGTGCCAAGCTCAACAGCTGGTCAAACCTGGCACCACACTGTTCTTCCAGAACACAACAACATCAGTATTTTAGGTAAGAATCATAAAGCAAACTCAAACAGTACAAAAAGTAACTCAGAGAGACCCTTCTGAACTACTTTAGGTCTCTGGAGTTCAGATAGAACAAAACAGCTACAGCAAGATGTTTCACTGATGAACTTGGCATTAAAAAAGTACTTAAATGCAAAGCCTGATCCTCAGGCAGGTAAGATTTATTTCTTCACTAGGTGTTACTGGAGCAATGCAAAACAAAATCTGCTTACGGGAGGGCTGAATACAAACTCCCAAAACTGCTATAGAAAGCCATGTGTGACATCACCCTCTGGGGTGGGGTTCCCACAAGGACCCGCTGGCAGATGCATGAGCACTCCAATGACATTTTCCCTAAGGGACAGCAGAAATTATTCTGCCATGTCCAGCTGTCCCACACTGCTCACCTCGCCAGTGAGGGAGAGTTGGAGCCAAAACAGGAAAGACAAAGACAACCTGGTATGGAACAGCAACCCAGAGGAGACTCTCAGGGCTGCAACCCAGCACCCAAAGGAGAAATCAGAGCCCACAGAGCACTTGGGTGGCTCCACCACAGCAGACACCTCTATTCAAGGGGCTCAAGTCCATAGCCCAGCTTATACCCTGAGGGGTTTCAGAATGATCTTTCATCCATGGGCACAGGATTAAGGGATGGCTCTAACAGCACTCGAGACCTGAAATTTGGAATTGCAAAGGCAGCCCAGGATCCACCCTTGAGACATGATCCACCCTCCAGCCCAATAATGACCAACTGGTTGGTACCAGTGAATGCTCCTACAGTTATTTTCAACCCCCCAAAGCCTCCAACAGCAGGATATTGTGTTTCTGCTCTCCCCTCAGGGATCCCAGCCAAAGGCTTTCACACAGCATTGGCCTTCATTAAAAATATATTCAGCAACTCATCTCCCTGGAACCAGAGCTGCTACAGGAAAACCAGCAAATCATAAACTGGATTTTCTTCCAATAGATGAGATGGATCACTGATTACTCAAAGCAGATATGAAATGTTACTTCTAACAAGTGCTTGGACAGGCAGATAGAAGGGTCATCTGAATAAAACCTTCCAGGTAATCTTTATGACATGTTGAGAGGAAAAGAAAACAACAGCTAAAACAGCATGAATCAGCACAAATGGGCCAAGGAAATAACCTTCACTCCGAACACTACTCAGCTTCAGGTAGATTGCCATGCAAATTACATGCTTAAAGCTGATCAATTTGTAGAGCTATTTCACACACAACAGCTCCAGTTACTTCCCTGAATGACTACTTTATAGTAATTGAACACCCAAACATTATATCTTGAAGGGGATGATTTCCCTCAGTCATTTCTTCTGAAACACACTGGCTGTCCCATGCACCCTAAGAAAGGTGAAGCCCAGCTCCTGGGATGCCCCGGAGAAAAAGGTGAGCTCAGGAGTTCAGGTATGTTCTTTGAGCCAGCTGAGGGTCAGGAGTGTAAGGTAATGAAACCCAACTCCTGACCCTACACACCTTCCCTGAGCTGTGACCCTGGAAACAGTTCCCACTGGAACCTGCCAACACGTGCCTTACAGGGGGTGACTCAGAATCACCCCCAAAAGGTTCAGATCACAGTGATGCCAGGATGCAGATAAAATGCTCGAGGGGAAGTCATGCACCCACACAACCCAGGAGAGCGCGACCTGTCATACCCGAGATCTCCACACAACAGGACCACCAAGGACTCCAGCTCTCCCTGCAACGTGGGAAATCCTTGGGGATCCTGTTCTGCAAGTGACAGGTCCCAGAGGAGTCAGCCTGGCTGCACCATCGAGTGCTGCCGTGCACCCAGCCCCTCATTGTACACGTGTTTTACACACACTATTTTTAAATACAAAGTGTATGTATTTGATTCACAACAGCACCTTCACACAGGCACCTCCTACTGCTCTGGAGGCTGTACAAACTCTGAGGATTAAGGACTAATTCCAGCTCCAAGAGACTTTGTAATTGTTATTATGTGCAGCCAATCTTGCAACACCCACAGATCTTTCCTTTGCAAGGAACCAACCCCAGTCCCTCCTCCAATGCCATAATAAGCCCAATTACCTGCACCATCAGCAGGCAAACACCACAGTAAAACTGTAACACTCTGGCATCACCAAACATTGAAAATCTTACTTTAAAAAGCTGCTTGTGCCAAACCTGGCTGCAGGGAGGTGATAGTTCCTCCCCTGAACACACTGCAGACCTATTCAATCAAGTTGAGACACCAAGACCCTGAAACCCTCTAGAGAGAGGAGGGAGGGTACAGTTCTGTGCTACTGGCAAATGTTTAAGTCCCATCTGGGGGAAAAAATTAAAAATAGAAAGCAGAGGCTATTGTGTACTCCCCAGTGCAGCTACTTATTAAAACTTGTATGAAAATAAGTATGAAGGTCATTCCAATATAATTAATTGATCCGGATGAGTCAACAGGATTTGACACAAGGAAGAGATTAACTAGACACCAAGAATTTAACAGAAAATCACCCTGAGAAAGATACCCACAGCTTGCAGGTCACCTGCCTGAGGTTACACAAAAATGGCTGAAGATGGGCCATTGCAGAAACAAAATCATCATTTTCCCCGTTATCTGCCCTAGGATTTCTCATTAACAGATCTGCAGAGTTCCATCATTTAAAGTCCAAGGCAAGGCAAGCTATCTCTGCAGAAGATAAGGGGATTGCTAACCTTTGCCCAAGCTGCAGGTTCCAGTGCACTCTGAAGGGGTTTCAACCTGCCTTTTAGAGGGTGTTACCTTGGTCTCGAGGTTCATGTTATTCAACAGCCCATATTGAGGTTAATAGAGGGAAAAAAAGAATTCTTTTTGTGCACGCTTAAACTGCATTGTTTGGAGTAGAAGATTTTTGGAACTTTATAGACAGTTGTTTTCCTAGCAATCACTGTCACCACCGAAACCAGCAGGTATTTTTAACTGGACTGAATAAAGGTTACTTCCTGCTACCAAGATTGGAGATTCCATTAATAGACTTCTTCTGGCAGCATCTACAATGGACTCTGAAGCCATTTTCCTAAACTCACCTTTATCCAATGGAGTGTGTGACTGAAGCCCAGACTGCATCACAGGTCCTGGCACTGACCACTCACAGAGAATCCCGTGTTCAGCTTCAACTCAGGCTCCATCTGCAATGAAACAATGTAGAAAATGGATTATTGGCTAATTCCACCTTGTGTGCACACAATAACAACAACAAAAAATTATTTAGAAAAATCATGAAATTAATTTGCCTTGCAACATTTCTTAAGAAAAAGAGAGGTTTCTGCTTAGTTCTCCAGACCTTTCCATGCTGCTCCTCTCCCTCCTCTCAGGGACAGTCACTTTGGCAAATGGTTCTTTCCTTGATTTGTTTCCTGTTTTCCCTTACAGTGCTTCTCCTCACCCCCTTTTTTCTTTTAATACGTTGTTCTACATCTCCCTGTGCATCACTGTACAGCATTTTGCACCCAAGAGCACCCATGGACTTGCTGAAATTGCCCATTGTGAGGGAAAATCATGCTATGAGAAGCCAGTGTCCACCAAGGAGACAGAGGAGTCCTGCAACTTCATTGAAATAAAGGGAGAGAGTCCTCTGGGTACACCCCCGTGGAGTTTCTCTCTCCAGTTTTTGGAGGGTGCAGCCTCCTTTTATCCTAAACTCTTGGGTACAGCCTTTCTGAACCACCTACCACATATCCCCCCTCGAACCTGGCATTTTAGCACAAAGTTCAGAAGCTCAGGCTGTCTGGGTTCTGCAATAGGCTTTGTGTGGAGCCATTTGTCCTGTTACCCCAAGGTTCAGGAGTCAAACTGGGTTCTGTGATAAACTCATCACTTGAGGTGGGTACAGACATTTCAAAGATATTAACACCCACACCCTGTTTGTAAAGACATTAATGCACATCTTTCCTATCACCTTCAATTGTCAAATTGTCAAATGAAAAACATATTTCACGTTTATGTCAGAACACATGGGGAAAACCCAGCACATGTTCCAGAGGGATTCTGTAAGCTTGCCAAAAAGCAGTGCTGTCACAGAGCTCCTGTCACCTGCCGAACAGGGCTCAGAGAGTCTCGAATGAGAATCGTGCCCTTCACGCTGCCGACAAGCACAGAAACAGAGAGGTTAAGTGATTTGCCCAAGGCCATTGGGTAAGTCACTGACAGAGCCAGGGTTGGGTTTCAGAAGCTCCTGGCCAACGTCCCGCATTCAATTACAGCTGCACAAAGCATCTCATTTAACAGAGGCCTGACAAAGCCCACGGCCAGGAAGAACATCAAAACAACACCAACCAACCCCCACATTTATGAGCAGACAGCGCTTCACGCTCTCGGCCCTCAAACAACAGCCACACCGACCAGAGAGCAGAGAAATACACTGAGACTCGTTTTAAAATACTTCAGCGCAAGTGGCTTTTGGAATTCATCACCCCAAACTCCAAAGCAAAGGTCCAGAACATTCACGAGCTGTCTTATATGGCAGAATTAAGTGAGAACAATTTAGAAGTTGCTGAAAATAATCTCTATGATAGCTACAAGTTAACACAGAGGCCTGGGACAGGTACGAAAGCAACCAGACTCTAAGGTGACCACCAGTGCTTTTGCTGACAAGGAAAACTTCAAAAATGGCCAGATACTACTCGACTTCTAAACCAGGCTTTTAGGAGAAAGATAAATCAAAACGCACAACCAAACAGAAACCCGAGCAAGCCTGATCCAGCACAGACACTTACAGGGAGTTAATGCAGGGACTCCGGGTGGGGACAGCTCGAGGGCCAGGCGGGACCCCGAGTCCCAGCGGCTCTCCACAGCCCAACACCCCTGACCCCGGGGACCAAAGCCCCGCGCTGTTACTCATTACCAGCACCGCTCCCTGCAGAGCTCCCAGTGCTGTTCGGCCTCTTCGGTTTCAAACTGCTCCTGCTGACACCCGAGCCAGCGGTGAAAAGCTCCATTAGCTGCTCCATTCAGCACAGCTCCATCCCCACACCAAGGAAGGGATGCTATTTAAGCTACAGGCACGAGGTAACAGGATCAAGACACGGATTTTTTGATTTGCTTTGTCTTCCAAGCAAGTCACTAACCTCACAAGTAACTTGTCCAGTATTTTCTGTTGCAGAATTACTGTTCGTTAATGCAGAAACCCATTGCTGCTCTGATGGCTGTATAAACACGGACTAATGAGTAATCACCCCGCAGCCCTGAAGGCTGTTTTCATCATTTATAGGTATGAGGGGGAAAAGCGAAGAGCAGGGCAACCAGCCCAAGGCCACGACTCGAGTCAGTGCCCGGGGGGCTGCGCTGGCTCCCCGTGCCTTACCTCACCTCCCAGCAAACTCCTGCGCTTTCTTTAAACTTCCAGCCTGGAGAGACTCTGCGCCAAGTTCCACAAGCACCGTGGGGAGCGAGGGGGACACTGATTCCCGCGGGGTTCGGATCGGAGCTGCCAGACGCCGGGCTCTAAACCCTCCAAAACAACGCGTCGGGGACCCCGCTGCGAGCAGGTGATGTTCTGGGAAGGAAAGAGAAACGAAGGGAAGGCGTTTCGGGTGCGCCCGGAGTCAGCTCCGGCCCCTCCTGTGCGGCGGGGCGGGCCACGCCACAGCCCTGCCCCGACCCCCGGCCGGCACTGAGCGCGGCACCTGCGGAGGTGGCGCTGGACGTCCCCGGCGGTGATGGATGCACCGCTGCCCTCGCGCCGCCGCCCCGCAGCCCCGCAGCCCCGCNCGCCGCCTCCCCGCTCGGGGACCCTCCGGCCGCTGTTGGCACCCGCGGGAGATGCTGCCGTGCGGGTCTCGGGTGCTCCGGAGGTCTCTGCTCCAGCGCCAGCCCGGGGGAAGGATGCGGTGAAACGCTGGCGATAGCTGAGACCTCCCTCCTGGCGTCGTTCTAAATGCCAAGGTTGCTTTATCGCTCCTCATTCGCTGGACTGTCCAGCATTGCAGAGAGCTTTGTAAGGACTACAGGATTTTAACCTTCTGGCCTTTTAAAAGCTCAGAATGGACTCCTGGTTCCCAAATCCTTTTGAGGAAGGACTGGAGAGTTGGAGAATGCACAGGATATTGTTAACCGATGGTTTTGCTCATTCATAAGCAGATAAATTAATTAACAGATAAAGCAGTCATATTTAGGGGTGACAGTAGTGCTGTTCCACCATATGCACATTTGTTCACAAACAATGCGATTTAGGGCAAGTAGAATGCAGGTATGGTTACTGATCTGATTAAATATAAAAAAACCGGAAAAGTCTGTTTCTTAAAGTGATGATGGGCTACTGCTCTGTACTAAAAGTGATCTTTGTTTTGGATAGGCAGGTATTGGAGTGATCACTTGGTTTCTATTTCAGCAGCAACAATACTCAATTTTCCTGTGCCAGAAAAGTCTTGTCCAAACAGATTTGGTTCTCCTAGACTAAAAATGTGATGCTGAGTTCCAGAGCTGTATCTTTCAGCACTTTTCTGTTTTACTGCATGCCTCAAATTCCTCACACCAGAATAAAACCAAAGTTAGTTCAAATCAGGAACATTTGGGCTTAACAAAGCAGCAGAGGTTACTTGTGCCTTCGACAATTCCCATTCTGTGCAGGACATTAATTCCTGTCCAGGGCCGAACATTTGGCTTCGACTTCAGCATTCACAAGGTGGCTGCATGCAAAGTCTGGTTTGTGGGACACACTGTCAGGAAGGAGATTACTGGAGATAAAAGGGCCCTTAACAGTGACTAATGGCCCAGCCCAAATATTAGTTTTACACTTACGTAGTCCAGATCCATGTCTGAGGGAAACAGCAGCTGTTCCTCACGCTGAGGCCATGAGGAGGAGCATCTACCTCTGCCCCTCTCAGGCCCTGGCCATGGTCAGTTCCAGCAGGTATTTCCAATTCTGCTTCGGGACTTTTCTCCTCCCTCCTCTCCTTTAGTCCTTAGTCTCATCTTTCACTTGCACCTCTTCACCCCAAAATAGCAACATGCCCTAGTCAAAACTACACTCCTTTCTGTCCCACTGCTTCTTCTCTTCTTCCCAACCTCTGCTCCCGTTTGTCTTGTTTTGTCAGGGTTTGGGACACAACTGTGGAGAAAAGGTTATACATATCAGCAATTCTGTATTCAAGCAGTTCTGAACACACCTATATAGTCACATTCTCACTTGACTCATTTCCTAATATGCAGAAACCAGTGGATAATGCAGATTGTCTTTCTAAGCCATCTTCTCCCTGTTCATCTCTCCATTGTTTTCTCTATCAATTAATCCAAAAGGGGTTTAATTCTCTATACCTTTCAGCTAATCTGGATTCAAAAGTAATCTCGATGGTAATTTTGAAAATTATTAATTTGAGGAAAAGGCAGATGCTACAACTTGTATAGTTGGTAGGCAGAAAATAAATGGTGGAATTCTGCATGGTAAAAGAATTGTGCCCTTCTATGTTAAAATGTGGAGGATTTCTCCTTTTTCCTTTATTCCTCCCCCATTTAAATTAAAAACTTTCAGACAAAATTGATAGACTGGAGGTCTTCCTAGGCTAAAGCCCTGTTTCAGTGTCAAGATGGCTGAGCCCAGATCTTTTGGAAGTTTCAATTTCCTAACATCGATGTCTAAAAGAGAAGGAACCAACAAATCAATAGCAGCCACAGCTCCAGAGATAACCCTTGGCAGAGGGATAGCTGTGCCTTCGTGCCTCCTCACACAGCAATGAGATTTCTGATGGAATACTGGTCACTAAATCAATAACAGGGGTGGGGTTATGTTGTGCCAGAACTTTAGAAGTTCTTCTAAGAACACATTAGCAGGAGACTCGTGTGTTTGTGCACACGTTTCTCCAGGGAGCTTTTCTCTGCCCAGGTACTTCTCCTGCCTCACGTTTGGCACTTCCTGGAGAGAGCCTAACTTTCTAATTGAATTGTTAATTACCATAGTTAGGGTTAGTGCAGCCCAGCAGAGAATTGCACAAAGACGGAGCAGTGACTGCTAAACTGCACTTGGAGCGTGCCTGGTTATTTCCTGGATGAGGGATCCTCACCTGCTTACAGACATACAGAAATCCTAATGCAAATTTCACGGCAAGGACATGGAGGTGTGGACATTTTTCCTACTCCAGCTATTCAAATAGTGTTGTTTCCTGTGCGTTCCTCTTTCTGGCTGTGATCCATCAAATCCATGGATTTTACAAGTCCATGTTTCTGGAAAACCTCTCTGCAAGCCTGGCAGGGACGTTCCCCATGTGGAGAACAGCTGTTTTCCCCAAATTGTGCAGTCAGGGGCTGACGTTCCTGAGGAACACAGAATGGGGCCCTGGACTCCATCTGAATCCAAATGTGTTTTCCTGAGGAGTTCCGGTGTCACTCCTTGCTTCTGCCAACAGATGGGGAACCACACCGCCGAATTCCCGGCGTGAGCTGTGCGGAACAGCACGGACTGACCTGCTGCTCCCAGCTTCGCTGCGGCTCCTGACAGAGCACATTTGGCTTTAAAATGATTCTTTTAGAGCATGAGATCTACATGCTGTCACTCAGGATTAGTTTAGGAACAGGATGGAATGGAGTTCCTGGCATCTGGGAAATGACTAATGCTGCTGGTACAGGGATACATTCACAGTAGTAGAATATACTCATGGTCTTGCAGGGGTATTTGGAAATGCAGGATAAGACTGAAGAACTGAAAATCACTGCCCCGAGTTCTGTGCCTGTTTCCACTGTATTTCCTTTCTGAATCTCCTTTCCCCAGAAGAGCTGAACTGATTTAGTCCTGGAGCTGTGCAGTGTTCAAGCACTTCATTCCTTCTCAGGTTCCCACTTGGAATTTCAGTGGGAGGGTGAGTTTTGCTCACAGATTGGTCTCTGGACACTTTTGAACATGGAAATATTCCCATCAGAGTACAGTTTGAAAGTCTTCTTTTTCTTGTTTGGTTGTTTTTCTGTTTGTTTGGGATTTTTTTGGTTTTTTGTTTGGTTGGCTTGTTTGGGTTTTTAGTTAGGGATTTTGTTTGGTTTTTTTAACAGTAGAAAGTTTATTTTCTTTTTCTTTTTTTTTTTTTTCTTCCTATGAGTCTGTGTTACCACAAATCAAAATTCAGGCTTTTCTGGCTGTCACTCTTCCTTGCTGCATCTGTCTTCTGTGATTTGTGATGAGTCTTTCCTTAAGGAAGCATTATTCCTGCTTAGCTTTCACCCAGTGTATCCCATTGTTCAGCTCTGGGCAATTGTTTTGGGATATTATTGATTTTATGACTTACATTGCTGTCTGCACAAAACCAGGCCCATTTGGGGTAATTTGCTGCTTTCATACTTTCTGAGGGAAGGGAATGATGTTGGCTTGACTAAGGCAGCAACAAACCCCTGTTATTATTTTGTGTGGTTTAAAAAGGGAATCCATCTCCTGTTTCCCTGGAGGCACTTCTGTGATCAGGAATTACTACAACGTTACTCAGAGCCCTTTGTATGGCCGTTTACTTTGGGGTGTTATCCCACATAGTGCACATTGCTGTTCTCCTGACTGGCTGACATGCAAAAAAAGATGGGAGGAACCAGTCAGCCAGGCAATTCCAGTGGCAATTCCACGAAAATTCACAGCAGTAGGGGAATCCTCCAGGACAGAGCAAGGTACATAGCAATAATATTACTTACAAATTCAAAGCATTGTACAAAGATTAAATCATCTCTGAAGCAACTCCAAGAGATATGTCCTAGTGAAGTGATTCCAGAGGCTGAAATGCTGCACACACACCAGCAGGCAGGGAATACAATTAAGGAGAGGAAAATAAGAACACCAAGGACAAATTGTGGCTGCAGGGTATGCATCCAGATGCTCCTAATGGATGATTCTGCCCTACAATTGCTCTCTTGCCACTCGAGTAGCCTGTCTGAGCAGGGAAGCAGAGGTTTGAGACATAAAAGGAACAATAGGTTATGTGGATTGTTATTTTTTGTCTATTGCAAAAACAGTTTTCAAGGAGGACACCCAGCTCTGTGCACAGACTTCCTGCAATGGTTCCCTGCACACAGGAACAGGTGAGGAGCCACTTGTGAGCAGCCAGGGACTGCCTTGGGACCACACAGTTCTGCTGGGACTGGGGAGGCAGCTGTCCCCAGGACCCACAGGGTTCATCCAGCATGCAGCAGCATCCCTCTGTTTTACCACAGACATGTGAAAGTGACTCAGTTTGTTTGTTTTTCAGGGAAGCTGCTGATTTTAGCCACCTCACAATGTCATTTTATGTAACATGTTCATGAGTGGGCCTGTACCAAGAGCCATGGATATGTATATATATACGTGTGTGTGTGTATATATATGTATATGTATATATAATAGAGGCATTATAATAAAGTGGCCACATATATACATAGTTATATATTACAAGTTATATATATATAACTTGTCACAGCATCCTTTTCTTCTTTTCCTGGCTTATAGCTCCCATGGTTCTTTTGCAGGCTCCATATACACAGGACAAAGAAATTCTTTTGGTCTTTGCACCAAGGAAGGTCCATTATGGAAGTTGAAATGCTGCTCCCTCTAGATGTGGCTTGAAGCCTGAAATGAAGGGGAAAGTATTCCAGAAAAGGAATCACTGAGCAGAGCTCATGTGGAGCTGTGGCAAAGATTGATTTGAAACAGAACGAGGGCAAGGAGAGGTTGTGCTGGCCAGCTGGGAGTTGGACTTTGCTGCTCCCTGTGGGTTCCTTCCAACTCAGGATATTTTGATTCTATTCAAGACTTAAAATGAATATGCAGAGAAGCATGAGCTAACTAGAGATTCACTCACTCATCCTGCTTTAAGCCTCCATTACTGCTTAAAATGGCTGATTAATGATGTTAGATGGTGATAGCATTCATTTGATTAAACTCCCCAAGTAAGCAGAGTGGAAATGCCTAAGCACTGGATTGCTGGTAAATGTGACTTATGCTTTGTGTGCATTGGTCTATAAAAATCTCAGCAATCTTGATGTAGGCACATCTGCATTAAATTTGTGCAGCTTCTTCAAAAGTGCTGCTATTTGGACCAAACCAAATCCCTAATATATATTCCTGTACTAGGTGCCCACAGGAGGATGCATCCAGCTCTGGCTGATGAGAACAGAGGCAGAGCCCCGCCGCAATCCGCGGGGACTCCGTGAGGATGTGCAGCCGCCCACAGAGTTACACGTGCTGGAGCTTTTGACAACACAGGATACCTTCCCTGATGTCTTTTTTCTCTCTCCACTAATCCTCCTCCCACTCAGCAAGGAAAGGAGCTGCACAGGCTCACACAGATGTCACGCTATCAGCCTTACTCTAGAATAATTTAACACATCTCTGGAGAACTCTTCCTGACTCTTGTTTAGGGAGGCTGGGAATTGGGTTCTTTGCAGTGTTCAGCCTGTACCCTCAGATAAACAACACATTTAGGTTCTGGTTGATTACTATTTCCTATTCTTGCACTCAGAATTCCTGCAAATTGTTGTGTTGCCAGAGAAGCTCTGAGGAGCCTCACTTGGGCGGATGGTGCTGTGCTGTCCCCAGCTTCCCTCTGCCATGTGTTGCCATCCCCGTGAGTGTCAGCAGAAATGACTGTGCTCGGAATTTATGAACAGAAATGCAAAACGTGTGTCTGGTGCAGAAATGCCAACCTCCTGAACCTCAGGTAGCCTCAGATGCTGTTTTTGACAGATCTGTACGTCTTCCTTGCTGATGAAGATTTATCTCTGGATCTTTCCGTGTCAGAGAAGGAGTTTGCTCTTTTGAGGGTGCTTTGAGTACATGAGGTATGTGATCCCATCCCTGGAGAGCACGTTCTGCCATTGGCATGAGCTGCTACCCTGAGGCTCTTCTGGCCAGAGGAGGTGTCACTCACTGCATCCTCTGGCTCCTCTTCCCACCATACCAGATGGAGATGGACATGGAAACACCAGGAGAACAGTCTCCACGTGATGTTCAGCCAGTTCAGGACTGAATTTCACCCATGGCCACTAGAAGTTTAGAGGGTGCTATAAAGAAGTGTAACCTTACAGAAATAAATAGTAAGGCAGATAAGGTTTTACAGCAATAGAAAACATCACAGGTTTAGTATAATCTGGCACTGGCTATTTTTGGTTTGCCAGGGTAAGTGTCTCTGCTCTCTGTGTGGTTGATTGAGGAAAAATGCCCATGAGTGTAATTCAAAGGCTGGGTGGATTGAACTGATTCAGAGCCTAAGCTGGCTCTGTAAGTATAAACCACATAAATTCCTCCTTTTTCAGGGTAAGGCCTTTCAAAGAAATCACAGTTTTTACATTTTTGCACAATTCTTAATCTCATTCTATTCTTTCTTTGTATTTTGGGCACATTTGGAAGCTGTGTCACCACTTGACCCCACATACATGCATCAGCTCCGTGAGTCACCTTTGAGCATTACTTACTGCACATGATGAATACTGGGTGTGTGTAACAGATCTCTGGCAGAGGGGTTATTTCCCCAAGTTTTTGTGTGAATTAGAAGAATCTGGGATACCCTTTGTAGACTTGTTTCATGCTTCAGTGTTTGACTCACGACTCTAATCTGGTACCATCTTCATGGCTTTATGTACCTCTTAGCCGCCTACAGCTCAGATTGATTTTCCTCCTACTCACCCTTTTGCTCACTACTCTCCTCCCAGTTCTCCTCTAACTAATCCCTCTTGTTTCCCTCTGCTCTGTTTTGTTTGTTCCCTCTTCTTCTTCCCTCAGCCTGCCCAGCCAGGGGACGCTGGGCCAAGGGTGCCATGTGGGCCTTACAGCCAGGGGGGAAGTGCCTTGCTGGGCTCCTCAACAGACTGACACTGAGTACTTCCAGGAGGATTTTGGAATATGGATTTTCTTACCTGGCATTCCTTATCCTACACCAGAACTCTCTTGTACTGTTAATCCTAAGCAATTAATTATTAGACCACTCAGAATCTGTGTTTTGGAGAGAGGCCCTGCATTTCCCAAACCATCCCCAGTCTCTGGGGAAATGTTGGGAAGCTTGAGCTGAAGTTAGACAAACAGCCTAAGAGAATAGTGGGAAAATATTCTGGTTGTTTTGCACATGGCTGCTTTCATGGTATGCCCCTCAGCCTGCAAGGGAACTGTTTGTAAAGATAATTCCACTAAGCACAGACAACTGATGCATTTCTCTACTGCAGTCACACTCACAGAAATCCTAGTGAAACACTCACACATTAACATTCCGCAATTTTATTGCTGCAGTATTCCTGTGGGTCACAGCTCCTTGGGAAGTCCAGTCAATAACTTGTGCCATGACAGTTTGCTTTGGTTGAATGGACAGAAAGTTTAAGACACAATACAAACCCAAATGGAACCAAACAGCTCATGAACAGGAAAATCCAGATGCCTCAGTGTGAGCTGATGGGATAGGTGCCACATCCTGGCAAGAGCTTCGTGGGGCTGGAGCTGAATCTTCCACCCCTTTAAGAGAGATGCTGTTGCTTTCTGTGCCCGAGGATCTGCCAGGATCTCCAGGTTATTATTATCCTTCTTCTCACAAGCATATTTTATTAAAGGGCAGGTATTTCCTAAAAGATTTGATTTGATTTGATTTGATTTGATTTGATTTGATTTGATTTGATTTGGGGACATCACCTGAAGGAAACCACACAAAGTCACTTTCCTCCCAAATCTTTATAGCCCTATATGGAAATGGTTGAAAGGTTCTTACACCTGCTTTCAGGAACACTTGTCTGTACTGTCTGAATTCACATAACTGAAATGAAGGTACAGAAATGGTAAAGCTCATGGCTGCTTTTGAGAAAGGGATACCAAACATCTCTCTTTTGGACAGAAACAAAGATGGGGGGGCTGAGATTTTTTGCCAAACCCCACTGAAGTAGTTTTTCTGTTATTAATTGTATGCTTGTCACACTTTAAGGGGTCTAAAGGTCATGTCTTAGGGATCACTCCTGTTCCTCTTTCAGACATGGTCAGGTGGGACTGTGACTTTGACCTGCCTTCAATTCTACAAGAAGCAAAATCCTGAGGCTGTCTGGATTTGAGGTGAGTGAATGAATTCTCCTTTATGAAGATGACATTAAAAGTAGGGATAGCCCATTGTGAGAAATCTGTCCTCGTGCTTCCAAAATCTCCCTGGTGGAGGAGGACTTGTCCTAACTTGGATAAACCTCCACAAAGCTCCTGTGCTGCGCTTGGCTTTTGGAAGGGGAGAAGCCATTCCATGCCCTGCAGACACATGGGAAATGATTGTCAGCTGCAATCCAAACACTGGGGTTACGAAACCCAAAGTGCAGGAGAAATCTCCACCCTGAAAGGAGATATGCATGCTTGATTTGGAATTCCAATGGGACGGGTGGGGTGGGTGTGCTGATTACAGTTTGGGGCAGGAATGATGGAGGATTTGCAAAAACTGGGCTCCTTCCCAGAACTCTCCAGCTTGAACTCCAATGTCTCCTTAAAGATCTGCAGAGAGGGATTTTAGTGCAAGTTCCCTATTGACAATCCTGCACAGAATGAGCAATACAGGCAACAATTTGAAAACTTCCATGAGACCCAAATTTCTGTGTCCCTCTTCCCAGGGGCACAGCTCCAGAGCTTGAGCTGACCTCTCCCTTCCTTCCCCCTTCCTTCCAGAAAGCATTGGTGCAGGATTTTCACTGGGGCCATGCCAGCCAAAACCAGGCTTGCAGGACAAGGAATTGTGCCCTCAGCAAACACATTTCAAGCTCACACAGAGTATGCCACCATGGCTGTGTGTTGGGGTGGTGTGGTGACAGCTCTTCAGGTGGCACAGCAGCTTTAGCAGGATGTGAGCTAAGAAAAGCCATGTTTGGTGGGGTACCCCAACGCTGCAAGTACCAAATCCACAGCCAAAAAGTGCTTTACAGGAAGGTGCAGGTCTGCTGTCTCAGGGTTGTGTTTGTCATGGCTCTTACTCCCAAAGAGCCACACTCTAACGGGCTGGGAGGGGAGGAAAAGAGGGTGAGGATTGCAAAGGCACTGCTTAGAACTGAAATGGATTGTTGGAAAGGTTAAGGAAAGCTGGGGATCTTGGAGGGACTGGGTGTGCTTCAGATTCACAGCAGGAAAGGGACTGAAGGAGAGGGTTATGGGCCCATAAAAGCACAGATCTCTGGAGAAGGTGGACAGCTGATACTTATTCCCTGTGCACCATAATATAAGAAACCAGGAGAAATCAAGTTGCATAGAATTATAGAGAGGCCAACAGAAGGAGGTAATTTTCCACTCTGGCCAGTTCCAGAGACAAGAGACCAAGCAAGATGAGCCTGAATGTTAATGACCCCAGTCTTTTGGATCTGGGGTTTTTTTCCTCCCCCAAGGGGTGAGCAGCCCAGGGAGCACTAGGGAGAGCTCCTGGCCCTGCAGTGGAACAGGAGGGACAGCATTGCTCGGGAGATGCCCCAGAGATTAGAGGCTCTGGGCCTGACTCAGGCCCGTGTGACTCACCTGAACACCCGTTTTCCCATGGAAGCTGTGGAAAGCTCCTGTAGCTGACTCTGTCCCCACCTCTCAACCCTGTTGGATGCTCTCCCTCCCTGCCACCCACCCAGATAGGGGAGTGTCACACACAGCTGGGACTCACACACTGCTCAGTGAGCCTGACACTGTGCAAATCTGAGCAACTTCACTTCCAGAAATGCTGCAGCTTTCATTTTATTTTTCCTCTTTCTCTCTTTTGCAGTCCTCCCTGGGGATGTCTGCCTGGGATTCTCAGTAGCACATGCATCCCAGCAAACCCAAGGTGTATTATCACAGACAGAATGTGAAATCCAAGTGAAGGAAACAGTCTGCAGAAGAAACCTTATATTTGGATTGCTCATGGGCTCAGCAAGGTAAAACATCCTCAGGTTAAGTGCTAAGCTAGAAGAAAAGCCCGTGCCCTGTGACAGCACAGCCCAGTGGGCCTCTGCCAGTGGCACTGCTCCCTGAGGACCTGGCCCCTCCACTCCCACACTGCCCAGAACACTTCCATGCTGTGGGAGAGCTGGAAGGAATTGTCTGGAAAACAGGCCACCGACTGTATCAAAGGCCTTCCAGAACAATTAGCAGCCCCTGTCCAAAGTGTTGTGGCACCACACCTCGTGCAAGTCTATTCTTACTCTTTAAATAGTCCCAAAATGTTGGGTTTTTCCTTTCCTGTAAACTATGATTACTGACAGGAACACAGGGCTTCTCTGGACTTCTCCAGGGTTAATCTTTCTTTTCTTGCTCATGCCTGCAGTGTTATATTGTCACTGGGAACTGAGCAACAATTAACAATTTATGTTTTGTGGGAGCTTCATTCAACTTGGCTTACAGCTTTGATGAGTTTTCTATGGCATTCTCAATAATACATTATAAAATACTGACGTTTTTAAATAGTTAATCTTTTACTAGTTTTCTGTGTTCTGAACCATGCTCAGCCCCCAGCCATTTCAATAATGCTTCAAGGAAGGTACATACTGAGAACACAGAGGCAATTATGTTAGTCCAACAGCAACCTGATAAAATATTAACATTTCTTATGAAATTTTTCCAGAAGGAAGGAGAAAAATCATCACCAGTGAGAGGCTTTGCAGTGGGAAAAGCCTTTTTTCAGCAAAAGGTTGTTAAGTAACACCATTAAATATTGAAGGATGCTGAGGTGTCTCTGCACAGCCTCATTTCAGCCCAGTGCGATGCAGATTTTATTTCCTCCTCTGCAGAAACCATGAAATCCTGTTTCAAATCACGATGTAAGAGCCAATTGGGCAAAATCTGTACCTTGCCATTACTACTTCTATGATTTGTTAAGTTCACTGGATTGAGTAATACAGCATGAATAGAATATTTTAAATACCCCTTGGCAGTCACTGAAGTACAATAATCATTTAAAAGACACAGGAATTACCAAACTGCATGTGCAGCTGGTGCCACGTCAAACCAAAGGGAGCCTTGTCTGGCTCTGCACTCTGCACTCTCATTTTGTATTTCACCAGAGCTGTTGAAAATAAATAAATAATAAACTGAACAGCAAAAAGCAAGTCATTCTGGGCAGCCTCTGGCAGCAGTTTGCTCTCATAATGCTGTTTGGTGAGCTGGAAGCATCCAGCTCATTTCCTAAAGAGCATTTTCTGCTTAGGTTTGGGCTCTATTAATCTGTTCAAGCCAATTCTCTAAAATCCAAACCATCTGTATTTGGGAAGATCATGGTTTATTTGGATTCCCTTTGTGTCTGCCGTCAGTAGATGATTAAAAGCACGAGGGATTTACAGTGTAAAGTCTCTCTACTGGCATGTTACAGTGACCTTCTAAGTAGCATCTCCCAATATTTGGGTAATACTTCTGAGCAGCATCTCTTTCAATATTTGGGTAACAGCTGGTACAGTTGAGTCCAGCAGAGAAACAAAGGACAGCCACAAAACCTGGAAATGGCTGAGCTTTGGCAGTGTAGAACGGCTGCAAGGAGTGGGGATAGCTGAGCTTTCAGTGTTTCACCAGGTGTTTCACTGGCAGTCTCCGAAGATTCCTTGTGAAACACACAGCAATGTAACATTTTTGTACCAGGGTGCCTGGAATTTCTAGGGAAGCAGTGAAGCAGTGACTGGAGATGTGGCCCAGCAAGGCATAACTTCACATCCCCATGCCCAGCTGCCATCCAGCCCGTGCTGTGTGCGGGGCAGCTGCTCCCCCTCCGTGCCCCACTCGCAGGGGGTGCTGCATCCCACCGCTCCCCACGGCCTCCCCTCCTGCACAGGTGGATGGAGTGTCAGCTCCCGTGGAGAACTGCCAGCCATAAGACATACTAAATCTATTTTTCTCAGAAAATTGTAAATAATTCATAGGGCTTGCTTCTATAAAGAGGCCAGTTATAAATCATCCGAGCTGCACCTGGAGATTTCTGATGTCAGCATTATCACATGAATTACATCTCTCCAGGGCCATCTATTATTGTAAACACAATTCCAAAGAGGAATTATGCATGTAATATGCACGGGCAAATGAACAAGTAATCTTCAGCCTGGATGTGATACTAAAGCTTTGCCATCCAACTGAGTTGTTAGTGTCACTAATTTTCTGCCCTGCCTCAGAGATCCTTTCATTCTGCTCCTGTACAGGTGGATTTTTCCCTGGGGAGCACCTGTTGGTGGGAATGCTGGCTGACTGTACACCACCAGAAGCCCAGGTGCTGTGAGGTGCAAGGAAAAAGCCATGGATGTGATTCCAGAGGGACATGAGCATGTGCTGCAGGAAAGATCTGGATTCTGAGATTTCCATGTATCACCATCTTTACTCTGCTGGGATTACATTACGTAGAAACATTCTTGAATAGAAACACGCCAGGTTCCTGATGGCTTGGTGTCAGCACAGAAAGATATGGGAGGCAAAGAACTGAGATGTGTTTCTGGACTGAATGAAAGGACTCCCAAAATCCTGCTTTTCCCTGGTATCTAGGGAATGGGAGGTGGTGGAGACGCTTCTGTGAAGGCAACCAAGCAGGTGAGTGAAAAGCAGGGGGGCAAAGCTACATCCAGAGTTGGGAATGATCTGCTGAGCTCGGAACAAAGGGGAATAAAAGTGAATTATCCTGGCAGGAGGCCTGTGGAATGAGCCTGATGCCAGGTGCTCCTGTGGGCTCGACCACCCGAGGGCTGGCCTTGCCAGGCCAACAGGAGCAGTGTGGCTGTGCCTGGCCCTGCCCAGCACTGCCTGCACCACGTGGAGTTTATGGCCAGGAGGGACCCGTGGCAGTACAAAGGCTGAGGTCTCCCCAGGCTGGACTTTAACAGTTCATGCTCAGCTCTGAGGCACTGCTGTCTGGGCAGAGGTCACATCCTTCCTGCCCCAGAAAGGGCTTTGGAAAGGCTGGAAAAATGCTTTCTGGCCTACAGACTGCTGTGGAACCTCTCCAGAAAAAGGGATCTCCTTCTTCCCTTTCTGCTCGGCTCTGCGGAACAGAAACAGGTACAAATTACCTGAGCACACAGAGGTGGGCTGGTGAAGCTGGAGCCAGTGGCACCTGTCTGAAATGTCCACAGCAGCCTTGTGTTGGGCTGTGGTGACATATCGGTCCCGTGCCAGCAGCCCCACGTGCCTTTAGTAACACAGTGCACTCAAAGGTTAATGTAACAGAGCATAAACGTGTCTGGGCACCGCTGCCGTGGAACTCCCTCAACAGCCTCCACTGAAGCACCACCGTACTGCCAGGGGATACCGAGAGATCACAAACGGGAGAGCAGCACAGGGAGGGGCACGGCTGGGGGCAGAGCCAGCTCAGGGGCACTAAACAAATCAAAAGCTCATTTAGAGCTAAAGCGGGACTTGATATTGCCCAGCAGTGCCCTCGCTCCAAGTGCCCACAGTGTTTTATTTCCCTAAAACCCGTGATGGTGAGGGAAGAAACGCCACAGTGAGCGACCACCTCCGACTGCTCCGGAGAGCCACAGGCGGCGGGGGCTTCGCTCCTGCCCACTCCGGGCCCGAGCGGGGACACAGCCCGGGACACGGCCCGGTCCGGCGCGGGGACACAGCCCGGGACACGGCCCGGTCCCGAACCGGGAGCGCTCTCGCAGTCCAGGCCCGGCTGCGCCGCTCCCGCCCACTGGGGGGCGCCTTCCCCACGCGCCCGCTGCCCCCGCGCGCCGGATCCGCGCGCCCGCAACCGCCCGCC
>VXBB01006917.1:136106-146780 GCA_013399915.1 Illadopsis cleaveri
ACCGCGGGGCCAGAGCGGAGCAGCCGCCGGGCCGGTGCGCTGGGTACTGTGTCAGACACAGCCTGGCCCCAATGCAGATGGAGATGATAAGCGGGGTAGGACCCGCGATAACTAATTACTGTGTGCCGGTTTTATCAGCCGATGTCTTCTGCAGAACCAAACAAATCATACGGGCATTAGGAGAACAGTCCAGTTTACTTTAGGTGAATGTTAAAAATCTTATTTAATGCCCTTTTTGTTTCGTTGCCATGATCAGGTGCTCCTTTTCTTAGGAGCCAGTGTCATAGAGCATCAGCAATGGGCAAGGCTGCTTTACTGGGCTGTGGTTTCAGGGTATCGGCTGTTAGAAGCACATATATTGCTTTTATTTTTACAGGCATGAATAGTAATTACAACAGCATTGCTTCCGGTTTTGTGGGGCTGAACACAACGGGTGATGTGTCAGTCTGTTTGTGGTGTAGAAGAATCTAACATTGAAAACATTTTCTGCTTTGTGAAGCTGACAATGTTTCTTACCTGATGTATTTGAGTGGCACCGAGTCTGGATGACTGTAACGTTTAATTCTCATTGGGAAGGAGGTTCCTGGGCAGGAGTGGGTGTTTTGGTAATGGGGGGTGCCGTTCTGTTGTTGTTAAATGATAAAGCTGAGAGCGGAGTGATTGCAAATGCTCTGTATGTGTGTGAAGGTAGGAGAGGGCGTTGCAGGAGCGTTGGGTGATGTAGATAGAAAGCACAACAGCAGAGGAGAACCTTCTCCTCGCTGGGTTGTTTCCATAAGCCTTCGTGTGAGCACAGCGGTGGCTGGCAGCAGTTTCCAAGCAGCTTTGGGCCAGCTCCGGTGCATTGCCCGACCCTGCAGGTAGCTGGGCCCACTGCCGAGCCATCTGCAGGGCCCTGCTTGCTCCGGGGCTGCCGGAGGGCTTGCAGTAATCCTGCCCGCTCCTGCGCTGCCACAGGGGCTCTGGTGATCTTGCCTGCTCCTGGGCTGCTGGGGGATTTGCACAGGCTTAGGGAACAGCTAAAGGCAGTGGGGTTTGCTGTCCCGACGTGGACATCCCAAAAGATTCGATTCGAGGTGCTTTTGTGCTCATATTAGCAAGTGTGATCTGTGTGGGAAAGGGAAACCTGGAGCCACACTGCCAGGTCCCAGGGAGGTGGCTGAGAACAGCACGCTGGAGCTTGGCTGCTGCCTTTTCTGTTGTGCGTGCGCTTGCTGTGTCTTTTGTCCCTGCCTCCTGCCTCGACATATGCTGGTACTTGCACAGAATGCTAAAGAGAAACGGATACAGGGAGAAATCTGCTGGCTGCTCTCACCTTGGCTTGGAGCTGGAGGGATCTTGGGAGAGCAGGGGCTGTTTCCTGCCATGATGCTGAGCCCCAGCTGGTGCTGGGGACCTGGTCTGTGGGAGCACTGGGCAAGGAGATGTGTTTGTCCCTCATCTCCCGAGGTAAAACCAAGCTGTTGGAAAAGGAGCTGCTGGGAAAAGAAGGGCTATGGTTGCCTTCAGATGACCACAGCCACACTGCCTGAGGGACAGGAGACTGTGCTTTGTTTCCTGCTTTGCTGTGCATCTGCTGATGCTGGACACCTCTCAGGAAGAGCAGTGACCATCTAAACTATGGTGGGAAATAGGATGGAAGAAAGAGGGAAAAGGGACTGAGGGAGGAGTGGAGTGGGGAAGGGTGCAGGTGATACTCACAGCCTGTTGGGCTGTAGTTTCATGACCCTGAGAGCCTGACTCACCGTTGAGTCTCTAGTAATGGGCAGAGGAGGAGAGGATGGTCTCTCTCAGAAAGGACCCTATAAGAAAGCTCTAGTAAAGGTAAAGCTCAAGAGGGCTGAGGAAGGTGTGCTGACAGTTCTCTGCATGCAGGCTTGTGTGGGTTATGACTTCCCGCTAGCATTGGCTTGGACTTGGTTCATCATTTTTTGGAAAACAGAGCTCTTTTAGCTGTGAGAGAGCTGTGAGAGGCTGAGTTGCTATGTGGACATATTCAGCCTATTCATTTCCTTTGTTCCTGCCTGGGTTTGAAATGCAGTTTGCAGATCTGTTGTAGATGCGTTTTGGAGGGCTTTGAGTTGGCCTTGTGCAGTGCTTCCACTCCTGGCACATTTGCTGATTGGAAAATGCAGTGATTTACATGCAGGCTGGACTTGCTGAGTGGCTCTCCAGAGAGACAACCAGCAATCTCTCCTCCAGAGCAGAGGCACAGGCTTCCCTCCTGCTTGCACAGTTGATGTGTGGGGTAGGCTGGGCTGCCGGGTGTCTGCAGGGTACGAGCCTGCACTCATCCCCCTGGGTAGCTGTGCTTCACACGCCTGCCTTCCGTGGGACATTGCTCTGTTTTGCCCAAGGACTCTGATAGGTGTTGGAACACTAGGCAGTCTGGGGATCTGGGGATCACTGACTCACAGGGGATGAGCCAACCATTGCAGTTGGTTATGGCACACCACGCTGTGTTCACAGATCAGCCTCCTTGTAAACCTGAACTGTAAAGTGTTTTATATTAATTAGTTAAAATGAGTTGTAAATCAGATTCATATCCTGCCAGTTTTTCACTGTCAAGGTGACCTCAGCATTGGGCCAGGCTGCCCAGAGGGTGTTCAGCTCCATCCTTGGGGCTATTGGGGACCATCGGGACACAGGCCTGGGCAGGCAGCTCTGCCTTGAGCAGGGGCTGGGTCAAGTGACCTCCAGAGGCTCCTGCCAACCTCAGCCCCTTTGCGATTCTCTTCAATAATATTTATACAAAAAACTCAGGCGCTTTCGTGCAATCTCTAAATATCAGTGTATATAAAAACTTCAAGCCTTTTGTAGCAGAAAATATTTGTGAATGAAGTGCACCTCCTGTTTATTTTGGTTTGGGTTTCTTGAGAATTAAATGTTGCACACAAATCCACAAACATTTTGCTTTATCAGTGTCCTTGGATGGAAGCAAAACTTGCAGCTCCTTGGATCTTGTTTGCTTGAATAAAAAAATGGAACTTCGGAAAAACAATCCTTGAAGAGTGTCTTTTTATACTTTAAAATATTAGGGGAAAAAGAGGTTCATATGTGAAACTGCTCTCTGCAGTTCCAGCATTCTTCTCTTTTCAAGTTCTATTCAACTTCTGTGACTTGTGATTGAGTCAATTGGAATTAGAAGCTTCCTACTGAGATGACATTTTGTCATGCCTTAGAAATTGTCAAAAGGATCTTATGTTCCTGAAAATATCTTGATGTGTGAGATACAATCCCATATGGCTCAAGATTAATAATTCTGCATGTAGTCACTGCAGCCTAACCTTTCATCTTAGTTCTTGTGTGCTGTGCTGGACAAAGCCTTGTGCCTGAGGAATGAATCCTGAAGGATTTCAGGACCTCAGGAGCCTGTGTGGTGCTTTGCTTGACTGTGACACACTTTGGGGAAAGGGAAACAAACCCAGTTCTGAGTATGATGGAAATGGTTCCTATGGACAGGATGAATTCCTATAAAGCACAGGCTCACCTGTACGGGTTTGGGCATCAGGGGGAGGAATAAGCCAAGATTTGTCACAGTGGTGCTGTGGTGAAGTGCAGCTCGTGCTGTGATGGATAAACTGTCTGTCTGTGCAAACTGTTTCAGACTGAGGCATATGGGAGGTTGGCTTTTGTGCCTTGTGTTTACATGTTCCTGATGGATTTGTTGCTCTGGAATGATCTCCCTCGAGGGTGTCTCCTTCCCAGTACTCGAGTGTCATGTTAACGGATCCGTGAGATGGGGCTGTGAAGGCCTCAAGGAGATGTTATTGCTCATGATCAGCAGGATTTATTGGGGAGGAAAAGGGCTGTGACTTTCCCTCCCTCCCTGGACTTGGTGACAGCAGTAACACGTGGGAGTTCAGGGCTGGATTTCTCTACTTTGCATTTGAAGCAAACCATAAACTTAAGTAATGCAATGCTGAGTTGTTGGGGCAGTGTCAGTGTTGTAGATGGTTGCTGTTGGATTTCAGGTGACGTTTCCTGTTGTGTGGCCTCTGTGGTGAGGCTGTACCTTGCTGCTGTGGGGGCACAGCCAGAGGTGTTTCCTGGGGCCAGGCTGTCCCCATGGAGCCACTGCCAGGACTGGTGCTGAGGAGGGGTTCCAGAGCCGTGTCCCTTCATCCTGCTGGTTCCCAGCTCAGCTCCAGGAGCAGCACTGGAGTACTGGGTGCTGTGACACTGGAAGAGGGCTGGATGAAAGGCACTGGTGTGCTGGAGAAGCAGCTCATGAGCACCTGTGGCTCCTCAGCTGTGAGGTGGAAAGGGGCAGTGTGGGGGGGCCAGTCTGCCCAGAGATGCACCCCTGGCCCCATGAGCCCCAGCCCAGCCCACTGCTACCTGAACCTGGAGGCTTTACATGAAAAAAACCCTTGAGTTCCTTGAGAAGATGCACCCTTTGTCACCACCACTGTACACAGACCCTTTAAATGAGAGCTCTGTTGTTTCTGCTCTGAATATTCCGGTTACATAAAAACCTCTCTGCTGTCTGAGTGTGAGAGGGGCCTCCCTTGGTCACAGCACTGAGAGTGTCTTAGCAATAAGCAATTCAGAATAATGACTTTTTTATTGACCCTGAATTCTTTTTATAGACTCTAAGTGCACTGGCTTCAGGGATAGCATGTAAACCTTAAATGATGATTAAAAAGTCCAGGTAAGGAAGCATTTCATAAATGACAGGGCTTGCATATCTACTTGTGTGGCAGAATATCAAAATAGGCTGTGGTTCTCAGGAGGTCAATAGATTTTTATAACAGCCTGCGTTTTAAACCAGCTTTTGATGAGTTATCGGCATGTTTTGGTCACTAGTGCTGACACTAAGTAAATTCTAGTTTTATTACAGAAAGAATGTAGAGACATTTAAGGAGGCTTGTATTAACATGAGGGTTTGAGGGAGACAAGGAATGTTAGTTTTGGCTGTATCCCCATTCAGAGATGGCACTGTCTCCCCTGGCTGTTGTCCTGTCCTCCGAGGTATGGAGGTAGTGCAACCCATGGTTGTTCCATTGCTACCTTTGGGAAGGGTGGATAAAGCATTCCTTGGGTTCCGTGTGAGGGGCCGGCCGTTGGAGGGCACTGTGTGATGGGAAATGAGAACTCGAGGTTTTCCTCTCCTCCTGCACAGAGGCCATTTTCCTGGGAAGCAAACATGGACTGTGAGCTCCACACCTGTTGCTGAGCTGGCACCTCACCCCCGGGGCACAGCTTGTGCTGGGAGTTACAGTTAACACATCTCTGACGGGATTTCTGTGTTTTGTTTTGAAAATATCACCAGGCATGGTAGGAGTGTCGAATGAGCTTATCTGTCACAAGGGAATTGGTGTCTTAGGATGTTGTGGGAGGAATTCACCCCTGCAGCTTCTGGGCTGGAGTTGTGTCTCCAGCCAGTGAAAGGTTCTGTGAGATAAAATCCTTATCCTTTCTGGAGCAAACACAGCTCCTGGTGTAGGTGGGCTGCCTGCACAGCTGCTCTAGGATCCAGAGGCCACATTGGAGCTGGTGCTGTGGGTGCAGCCTCTTGGCAGCTCACTGATTTCTGCTGAATTGGGCTGAATTGACAGCCTCTCAGTCCCAGAGGATGGGATGGGGCCAAGACCTTTGCTTAATTAAACTCTGTGCAATGTAAACTGGGGCTTTCTGGGCAAGCTGGAAACTTCCAGGCCTTGTAATAGCAGTGAGGCCTGGATTATCCAACAGCTTCAGCCAACAGAAAGTCGTAGATGTGATAACAATGTGCAGAAGTCGCTTGTTTTAATTACAATTAAATTTTGGTGTTGGTGAACAGAGAAATCCCATTCACTTCCCTAAATTTCTCCATCTTTTGCTTTCTCTGCCACTTCCTCTTAAATGTTTCATTGTGTTGAAGAGGAGGGTTGTACTGTAGCAGTAGAAGTGCTGCTGGGCAGCTCTGTCCCCTTGTGGGAAGAAGTGCAGTGTAATCGTGTGTACACTGTTATTTTGGGTAAGCTGGGTAGGAATGTGGTGCGGGTTGGGTGGCTCCTACCTCGAGCACTGGGAGGAAGGAATGTGGTTTTACTGCTGGTGTGCTCAGCTCAGGACTGGAGCTGCTGCCAGGTCAGTGCTAACACCTGATAGGGTTTACCTGGGACTGGAACTGTGGCTTTCAGAAGTATTTACACACTGTCACACCAACTGTTTCCAGCATGGGGTTTTTGAGCTGCCCAGTTTCTAGTGCTGGAGTGTTTCCTTCCTCTGCTCCCCATGTCTTTTCCTCTCCACTGCCAGAAAGAAGGAAGAAAACCAAATCCTTAGGAAAGGGATTGTTTTCTGTAGAGAACTAGTAATTAATTTAAAAATAAGAGATGTGGCTAAATTGCACAGGCCTGGAAGCTAATTGCAGTTAAAATAGTTAAAAATAAACCAAGCTATAAAAAGAAACTCAAAGCCCCAACAAAACAAATCCAGAAACTTGATTTCTGAGATGGATTATGGACTGTATTGAGATGTATTATGTCTGCCAGCTGATATCTTGACTGGGCAACAGACTTGGTGTGTATACTTGTAATTGTTCATATTTTTTCCTCCCTCCATTTGACCATAATTCCTGTGTGCTGGCAGGCTGTAGGTGTTTGTCAGAATCCTGATTTCTAGGATTTAGGAACCTTGCCTGTAATCAAAATAAATACCTCCAATTGTGAGAACACTGGCTGTTCTGAGGAATCACTGCATGGATGAGTTGGACTTTGCCATTGAGCCATAGCACCTTATTTTTGTGCCTCACTGCACGGATCAGTGTGGCTCTATCGGTGTCCTGCCAGCTCAGGCCGGGTTTTCCTGTTTCCATGTAGTTCATATGCTGGAGAGGGGCAGAACAATTTGGAACAGGAAGCACAACCATGCTGTCCGCTCTCCTTTGGCACATCCTAGTGCCGAATAATCCTGGCTTGAGGGTGGAAGTATGTTCCTGTAATTTGTGTGGTTTTAATTGAAAGCAGTTCAAAGTCTGGCTCTCTTTAAGCATCTTTATGTTATGTAGATGATCACACCAAATTCATGGTGAGATTTTGTAGAGATGGGAGTGATGAGAAGTGTGCAGGAGAAGGTGTCCTGGGATGACTCCCCCATGGATGGTCTGTTTGAAAATTAGTGTGGTGGGGCAAATCTGCTTTTGGCCTCTTCCTGGTGGCACTGGAGGTACAGTTTGGAGTGTGCTGCTCTGGAAGCCGTGTGGACAAAATTGAAGTCCCCACAGAAGTGTTGGGTTTTGGGGTGGGGAAGGGGAGGCCAAGCTGAGACCGTGGATGATGGAAGACAAGTGCAGGTATCTGGAAATGAGGCTGGACTGGCTGCTCCCGTCAGAGGTACTTTAGCCTGATTAGTTCAAATGAACCAAATGTGGGTGTTTGGGTTGGGTATTGTAACTGTCTCCGTAGCACTGGGCCCTTGTGGCAGAGCTGGGGGTGTGTGATGTGCTAATGACCTTCAGCTGGTGCTGGTTTCAGTGATTGACCCCAGGACAGTTCACTTGCACCTCCACCCTCTCCTTGAGCAGAGGGAGTCGAGGTTGATGGCGTCTGGAGCCATCCAGTGGATTTGTGCTGCTGAAAGAGATGCTGTTTTCTCCTGTACGCCCTGGGATCACCTGTGGCTCAGTACAGATCTGCAGACAGCATCCCATGTCTCTGTGGGGCTGTTGAATTGCAGTAACTTCTGGAAAGTTTCTTCTGATGGAAGTCTCAGGTATGTGGCAGGAGCTGTTGGTGGTGGAGGGTGTGTGTGAAGGGAGGGTCGGGCACACCTGCTCTTTGGGGGCCGTGAGCTGTGAAGTTGGCTGCGTGGGTTTCATGAATCTAGAGCTTTGGCTGGAATCCTGACCCTGATTAAGTCAGTGGCAAGTTTGTGTAAGAGCAGCTCATCTGTAGTCATGTGGGAATGTGAAATGGATGAGTTCTCTAACAAACAGGTGGAGTTTTTAACCTTTCTTTAAATATTTCTTGAGTTGCCTGTTCCTGCTGTTTGTGGTGAAGGGAGTGGTAAGAGGGAGAAGTGGTGTGTGGACAAAACTGAGTCTGGGCTTTGTGCTTGTGCTGATTCAGCCTCATTAACAAAGCAACAGCTTTGCTGCGCAGCGATGAGCAATGGACTTGCTTCTTTAGCCTCTGCTTTTGGTACAGTGATGTTTGATGTATTATAAAATATTGCCTTGGCCATTGTTTGTAACAGTTGAGCTGAAAGAACTTGAAAATGCTGTCTTGGACAGGTGGTGTTTTAGTGAACTGAGTGAGAGCATATGGCAGTGCTGTACCTGCAACTCCATTTTACAGCTGTGGGAACGGTGCTGCTGTTTAGAGGTCAGGGTTGCAGGATCCCCCCCCTGCCTCACTTCATATGTGCTTTTTCTCCCCTGCCTCTTGTTAAAATGCAGTCTTAGTGCTAAAGTTTACTCCCATCCCGGTGGATGGGTGGACACTTGAGGCAGAGAACTGCCTTTTCCAGGTGTGGTGAGGTGGGCAGCTTAGGTGCCGTGTGCCGCAGTGAGGGGCACGTTCTCTGCACTTGTTTCAGATAAGTGGTGGAGGCACATGTTTGGGTGGGTGCCAGAATGACCTCTGTAGTTATCCTGGGCGGCTGTTTGGTTTGTTTCAGTCCCGTCTGGTCACTTAGTATTTTATTTCTTATGTCCACTGTTCATAGAAAAACATTCCCTCCTCAGGGTCAGGTAAATTCCTGTGCATGCCTGGCCTGGCCTGTGTGTGAATAACCACTCCTGCTACCATGGCCCGAGGAGGCACTTCTTTCCGTTCCCTGTGGGAGGGAGCCTTGCTGTGTGGTTTTCCTGGCTAGGTAGGCTGGTCCCAGCAAAGCTGTGACACACCTGGGTCCTGCCAGTGTCCGTGCCGGTGACTCACTGTCCCTGCTGTCGGAGCAGGGGTGTGCTGCGAGCGCAGTGAGTGGGTGAATCTCGCTTCGTGCCTTCTCTGTGGGCAGCGCCTCCTGGCCTCTGCACCCCTGCAGGAGGGCTGGCTGCTCCTCGCCGTCCGCCTCAGCTGCCTCCGGTGCTGCTTCTCGCCCACAGTTCTGGGGCTGATCCTCCCCTCGCAGTCATGCTTGCTGAGAGGCTTGTAGGAGACAAGTGAGAGCATTCTCATTAGAAACGAGCTATTCCCAGGGTTTTGGTAGCCTGAGAGTACCGGAGGGGTGTTTTCCTTCCTCATAAGCAGCTCTGTGGCTGTAGCCATGACATCAGGACTCCAGCAGTGCCGCTGAGTGCTCACTGGAGGCGCAGCGACCTGAGAGCTGGGCAGGAAGAGGGACAGGCTTCCCCTGGCCACCAGGGAGGCGGGATGAAGGACTGGAAACCAGAGCTGGATGTGGGACTTGAAGAGAGATAACGGGCAGTGAACCTGAGTGGATTGTTCTCTTTTTTAAGGTAGCGCTGTAGATTTTTTTTTATATTTTCTTTTTTGTACAAAGTGGATTATCCTGATGCTTCTGTTGCCTCTCTTATCCAGAAGCTACCTTCTCGTTCTGTGTTCTAATTAGCATGATAAAGAACGTGTTGCATTTTCCTCCTGCGTCTTGAAGCTGAGATTTCACCTATCCCTTTTTAGGGGCCAGCTGCACCCCACGGGGGGTGGCTGTGCCATTCTGGAACCCCAGAATGGGACAGGTGGGTGCAGCAAAGGCCAGCAGACCCCCCTGTCCTGCAGATGCTGTGCTGGGCAGGTCTGGCCAGGCTGGGAGCAAGGTCAGAGTTGTTTTTTCCAGGGATATCCTGCAGCTGTACTAGAGCTTGTGCCAAATCAAGTCACACAGTCAGGTTTTGGTTTTGTCTTAACTAGTTTCTGTTGTAGTTTGAAAGTCAAACATTGTAAAACAGACTGTGCTAAGTGGTTACAGGCTGGGTGTGGATTACCTGCCCGGTCATTTGTCACCATGTTCCTGCATGCTCCTAATGCAAGATCCTGACAGAGCCCCTTTGGAAGCTGTTGAAACCAGGGGCCCTAAACAACTGTTGGTGACTGGCCTCAAAGTCTGCAGAGTTCAGATGCTGAAGTTTGTAACTAATCTGTTTTCAAGTCTTACAGTGACCTTCTCGTATTACGTGCCTACCTGTGCCACTTTTTTCCTTAGAATGTTGTCCAAAATTTGGCTTGGAACTAGTGCATATTTTAAAACATTTCAGTCACAGCTTTAGTCACTGTTTCGATTGACATTGTTATTAAAGAAATGCCTCTTAACACTGCTTGAATTGATTTAGCAAAACCCTGAGTGGTTTCTTCAGCCCGCTGACATCATGAGATTTTACCTTTAATCCCTTGTGCTGCTGTCATTTTATTTTGGGTCTGGTCAGTTCAGTTCTGAGCTACTTGTACCTGCATTTCAGTCCAGTGAGAAATGATCAGCTGTAATTTGGTGCAGGTACCTGTACCCTGGGCCAGTGCATGCTGCATGGCTCCCAGCAGCTCTTGTGTGTCTGTGCCCTACAGGGGATGAGGTTGTTTAAAATTCCCAAAACTTGGGCAGGAAGTGGATCCTGTGTGAGAGGGAGGTCAGGTGAGTGCCGAAATGGCTGCTGCAGCCTGGACCTGGTGAGCTCTCAGAGCACTCAGAGCTTTTGGTCACCTCTATGTTGGACACCAGAGCTATGGCATTTGGGAAGTGAAGTTGGAGTCCCCAGCCTGGTGTCACTGCAGGCTGGAGCACACGGGG
>VXBB01006917.1:147064-217363 GCA_013399915.1 Illadopsis cleaveri
GTGTCACTGCAGGCTGGAGCACACAGGGGTCCCCAGCCCGGTGTCACTGCAGGCTGGAGCACACTGGGGTCCCCAGCCCGGTGTCACTGCAGGCTGGAGCACACAGATAGCTAGCCTTTGATAAGGCTGGAATGTGCTACAGAAGCTCTGTGTGTCATTGCTAGCTGTTGCTGTGGAAACTGGCTGGTTTTGGTGGTTTAGCACTCGGCATCTCCTGTTGTTTATTGGGAAGGTGAGGCACTGCTGTAGCTCATCCCCCAGCCTGGAATCGCACGCCAGGGCGGCTGGACACCAGGGTTGTCATGCAGATGTTGCTGCATGTGTGACCTGGAGTAGCTGCCCTCAGGAGGTCAGACAGGCTCTACCTGTGTCCTGGGGCTGATGTGGCTCCCCAAGGCATCTCCTGCTGGCTTGTCTCTGGGGCTGCCATGGGGACAGGCTGACCCTAAGGCTGGGGTGCTGTCCCTGTCCTGGAGGCCAGAGCTGGCAGGAACTCCCTGCCTCCCGCAGCTGGCCTTTGGTCCAGACAGGTTGTATGAGGAGGAGAGCTGGTCAGGGGAACACATGTGTGTGTTTGTGCTCCCTGTGAATGTGCTATGTCCAAAAGTCCAGGACCTCTGTGTGATAAAAGCTGTTCACAGCTCTTATCAGGGCTTCCTGAATTCCTCTTGCTCTGGCATTCACCTGGGTCTTGTGTTTCCTGTCGATGTGGTTGGTGGTCTCGGTTCTGCTGCCCGTTGTCTTCTCACTCGTGTCCCTAGGGCTCAGTGTTAAACTCAAGAGCGAGCAGAGGCTGAAGGACCAGTGTGGTGGTCTTTGCTGTGAGGGGCTTGTGTCCAGCAGTTGGGGAAGTTCTTGACCTTTGGATTTCATCTCTGATCTCTGGTTGCAGTCTGTGCTGTTTTCCCAGGTAGAGGTGGTACTCCCTGCAGTTTTCAGGAGAGGTTTAAGCCCTTCTCCACTGTCAAAGTGGCCATTAATGTTGTGTCAGTCCTTGGAGTGATGCTGCTCAGATTGGAACATCCTTGCTGTTTCAGTGACACTGAGGTGATTTTTCTTTCTGAGAAATCTCAAGTCTTCCAGTCAGATGGAAAGACAGGATTGTGGGTAATTGAGACAGAGGACAAGCTGCACTGTGTGATCACCTCTGAAAAGCTTTTTCATGGAGAAACTCCCCTTCCCCTTCTCCTTCCTAAGTACCCATAAGTGCTTTCAGTGCTTGGAAGGTGCCTTAGAGGCAGGAGGTACCTGGCAGCATAGAACAGGGAGTACATTGATTTACAGTTTCCTAACCTCACTTGTAGTTTTTAGGGAACACTGGACAAGGAAAGATGTCCAGATTGCTGATTGAGAGCTGAGGGTGTTGGAAGAGAGTGCACTTTGCTGCTCTGGATGCAGAAATACTGGATATTCCTATCAGAACATAGTAGCAAATTACATAGTAGCCTTTGTGTGCCAGTGAAGGTGTCTGCTGGGTTGGCCAGCACTCTGATTATTAAATAAAAATTACCTTTTTGCATTCAAGCAATGACTTGGGAAAGACTAATTGTGAGAATCTTTCATTATTCCAGCTTACTCCAGTTTAGTGGTAGCTCTGGCCTGGCAGCTGTGGGAATGGACTGTGGGCAAACTGGGAGGTGACTAAGCTGAAATGCTGCCTCTGAGACGGTCAAAGCAAAACAGGATAAAGTTGTTGCAAAGAGTCGAAGGGACAGTTAATAATATTAATTTCTTTCTCATTGCTGCCCTGCATCTTTGGTAGCTTACATGTTGTGCTGGGACCTCTTTCTGGTTTAGATGTGTTCCCATCTTTCAGTGGTTGTTGGTCACATGGGAGAAACTGGTACTTTTCCTTTAGCATCCCTCTGAGTTCCCTTGTCGGGATATTGGAGTTTTGTGCTGGCTTTTTTTCCTCATTATTAAAATGCTTGGGAAGAGAGAATCAATCCCTCTGCAGGACACCTGTTCCATAGAGTTGTTCCTTGGCAGGCTGTTTCTCAAGGCTGGTGACTTTCAGGCTTCCTTCTGACAAAGCAGGCTGTGATTTGTGCCACACAGGTTGCTGCTTTTTCCTTGCCCAGGGCTGGAGCTGTTCCTGTTGTCTCTGTGGCCTGTGTTGGAAAGCAAGCTGGGGTTCAGCAGATATTAGCTAGTCCTGCGCGCCAGGCTGATTCCCTGGGTTTGGAGGCACTGCCGAGGCTCTGCAAGGGCATGCTCAGTGCTCACTCATGTTCCTTGCAGAGCTTGGGATGAGAGGGGGCCTTAGCACGCTTGGAAAACACTTTGCCTCAGTGGTGCTCTGTGTGTGCGGGGCTGGTTCTCCCTCTCCACACACTCTGAACTGGGGGAATGCTGCTCTTGTTGTCTGGGTGACATGCAGCAGGGAATGAGGAGTTACCTGCATGCTGTAGCAATTGTGTGAAGTTACCCCGATGCCACAGCAATTCCAGGAGCTTTGGGTTTTTTTCCTTTTTTGCACCTAACTTCCTGCTTGCTGAATAAATCTCAACACAGCCACCCTCATTCATATTTTGGGTCTTGTGCTTTAACACAGACTCAGTCTTCACAAACCAAACTGCTGACCCCGGTGTGGCGGTTTGGTTTGATTTAGTTGCCCTCAGGGCATTGCTGTGCTTGGCAACTTCGGGTTTTTTGCTGACGACTTTAGCACTTTGCTTAGTGTCACAAGTTCCTTACCAGCATTTGTGTTTTCTGGAGCCGTTACCTGGTCTTTGGAGCAGATTTTGCTGTGTTCAGTATAAGCAGCTGTGGTATGGGCTTGCATACGGGACAAGTACCATCACATGGAATGTGTTGGGCTGTATGTTGTTGTGGAGCCCCAGCCCATCTCCAAGGGGAGCCTGTTAAAGGAGGCAGTTCTGTGCCGTTGTGGTTTGGGCTCTGCAGCTCCAAGCTGCTTTTCCCCCTTTGCTTTGGTACAGCATGGTCACCATTTAGCAGCACAATTGGACTTTGTGTAGATCGTCTTGTTATTTCTAGAAGGGGATGTGACTTCATTTAAACCTGCCTGGAGGAAACTGAGTTTGTTCTTCAGACCTGTGGTAATTTGTGTGATCCCAAGAGCTTTTCACTGCTGTTCTTCAGTCACTGTAATATGCATTTGTGTTCTTGGAAGAAAAATTCTGTTCTTTATTCCCGAGGTTGTTGACTGAACTCTCTAAAAGTCCTTGTGATGTCAGGAACAACCAGCCCTGTGTGTACCTCATCATCTCTGCAGGTAGCAATGGGATACAGGGTCAAGAATAAGCAGGTAGAAGCAATAATTTCATTACACAACTAGTTGCTGTGGAAGCTGATCCACTACCTGGAACTTGCCTGAGGAATTCAGCATTGCTGTGCCCTCTGCTCCCTTCCTTTTCTGCCTCTTTGAGGAACACGCATCTGTGTTTCCCCAGGACAAGGTCCTGCTCTGGGATGCTGAATGACTGACCCTATTGCTTCTGCAAAACATGGATTCTGAATGTGCCTTTTGTTTGGGGCATGGAGCCCCAGTTTGCATCCAGAATGCCTGGCAGGACACAAAGTGCCGCCTTTGTTTTGGATAATGAGTGGTGAATATTTTAATGAGTGTTTCTTAGTCTAGTCAGTGTCAAGTACCATTTTGGGAACAAGTGACTGAGCTAACCTCTGGGCTTGGTCCGGCAACAATCCATTTATTGATAGGATGTTACAAATTTTGAAGGAATTCCACATAAACAATTAATACAACTAAAAACCAAAACAGCCACCCCAAATCTAATAACCAATGCAAGCAACATTCCACCCCCCCAAAACCTCTTCCAGTCCTTCCACCATGAATATATATGCAGAAATTACTGATAGAAAACAAAAAAGTGCTCAGTAGCACTATCACTGTATTTGGTTTTCTTTAGTCTGTTCTTTTACAGTGTGTAAAAGACAAGCATATTCCATTAAAAGAAAAAAATGCATTTAAATTAAGATAGCACCTACTTTTCTTCCTCTTCAAAAGCACCTTCAGTGCATGTATGCATAGGAGAGAACTGCAGCTGAATTACTCAGTCTCCTGCATTGGCCATATTCTTGTTAATATTTTTTTTTACTCCAGTTATTTTTCACACCACCCTAAATTCTGTTCTCATCTTTGGCTGTTTCTAACATATCCCTGTCAGTGGATGCACTGGAGAAGTGAAGATTTCCACTGTGGGATTTATCCATCCAGCCAGGAGGGGCTGTGTTTGCTCCTGCTCAGTTGCCCAAATCTAGTCAGCCTTAAGCCTGGATTAGTAACTGAACAGTTTTCTTCTTCTTTGTGAGACACCATAGTTCTCTCTGCAAGAGTCTGCTAGTCCTAGGCTATCCATTTATATGACAAATAAATACTCAGAATGAACAAAAAGAGTCAAATCTTTGTCAAGGGCTGCTGTGTTTGTAAAGTGAGCAGGAAAGGAAGGGGGAGAAGGAGGTAGAGCATGATGTGCAAGTAGGTTAGAAGCAGCAGGACTGCAACCGGGGTCCAAAGGCCTCACATGAGACGTTCCTGGTGAGAGCAGATCCCTTCCCCATTGACTGGGCCTTTTCACTGGTTTGAGTGGCTGGTTTTTTTCCCCTGATCTGGGCACAGGCTGTAATGGAGTGATTCTTCCCCCAGATGAGAAATTCTTGGGGAGCAAAGCTGTAATGGACAAGGGGTACGGCTAGAGGCTATGACTTGTTTTTCTTTTTAAAAAAGAAACTTGATCGAGATGGAGAAGCCAAAGGAGTGAACTACTGGAGTGACTGACAACACCACTCACTGAAATGTTAATGTGTTTGGAAGAATTTTTTCACCAGGGGAGGTTGGAAACTCATACAGTAACATTAATTATTAACTGCAGCCAAGAGCTGGAGGATCTAATTTAATTTCTGGTTGGATAATAGGATGATTCATGCAACAAAACAAACCGTGTCAGAAAATGAAGTGTCTCTGTGAAAACTGACATTCCCAACTTCTGCTCTGAGCTAAAGCTACTGCAGGTAAGCTATTGCAGCAGCTGAAATGTGAAAAGTACAGGCTGAATTCCCTGCAGATGTCAGGCTATGATCCATAGGAATTAGGAGTTACTGCCTTCTCCAGTCTGAGCAAACCCACCTCCCTCAGCCTCTGCTTCTGCCCCCAGCAGTCCTTGCCCGCTGAGACAGCCTCTCACACAAGTAAATCCATTTTCCCCAGCATCTGTAGAGCAGTAACAAGAGCACTGCCTCAAATTAGACACGCCATGGGCTGTTAAGGGAGGTGACGTGTGGGTTCTGGTATCCCAAAGTAATTGCAATGTAACCAGCTCTTCCCTCTGGTGGGCACTTCTCCCACCCTGGTGTGTCCCAGCTGGCGGAGTGTCTGTCACCCAGGGTCCCTGAGCCTTGTGTGTTTCTGGGACTGAATAAATTCAGAGACATTTCAGGTTTTCAGAGTTGCACTGGCGTTTTCTTGTCAGTTGGCGTAGTGTTCCTGCTCTCAAGGCTTTTCCAGCAAAGCCTGTTTAAGCAGCTCCCTGTCCCATCTTCCTCCAGGGGAAACAGCCAGCGGTGTGTGCCCTCGTGGAATCGATCCCTGGAGTTATCTGGGTTAGAAATGAGCCTCCAATCACAGTTTATTGTTGGATTACAGTTTTATTGAATGTGTGTTTTGTCATTAAACAGTGCAGCCACTGATGGTTTATGGTCTGGAATCATTAAATATCTAACAAGAATATAGATTGTGGTTACATAAACATGTTTGTATGATATGTTGGCAACTAGCTGGACTACTGGAGTGAATGCAGCTCAACCTCCCCTATTTGATACAGCATCTTTGCTTGTTCTGTGACACCTCCCACTAGCCCAGGTTGCTCCAAGGCCAGCCTGGCCCTGAGTTGGGAATATCATTAACCAGAGTAACATCGCTGCTGAATTTGGGCGGGGAGCAGGTATGTCTGCTGCCTAATGATGGAGGCTTTTGGATAAATTGGTGGATTTTTGTGGGAACTGATAGTCTAAAATACAGCATTACACTAGATTGGTGTGCCATTTCACATTTTTCACATAGGAAAAATGAAGGTGGTTGTATTAGGTGTAAGGCATAATTTTTCACTTTTAAAAAGTTGAAATGTTAAGGGCCTGGTGCATTTCATGAGATCAAAAAACACCAGTTCAGGATGATTAATGTTTTTTTAAAAAAGAATTAAAATGTAAGTATATCAGAGGTTGATTTAGTGAAAGGTAAAAACCTTTGTGTTGTGCTAGAGCAGCTGCTTTGAAAGCAAGTCCTCCTGTCAGGTCCTTCTGTGAGTCCTTACTGCAGGCTGCTAATTGGGAATTCAGACCCTTTCTTGTTACTGGCTGGGATTGTCAGACATCTGCTGGGGACACGGATTTTTAGTGGTTCTCTTTTGCCTGGTTTGAAGTTTTTGAAGTACTGCTTTTGAGTTTTGAAGTACTGCTGGAAAGTAATGGATTCATGTGGGCCCTGACCTGAGGATAACGAGGATCTGAAATTAAACCAACCTGCCTTGTTCTTTTGCCAGTGTCAGGACACTGGCCCTGACACTGGCAAAATCCTACATAGAGAATCATCATTCCTTTATTTTATGGTAGTTTGTGCATGTCAGAAAGTGGGGTACCTGTTTCAATAAAACCTCGATGTTTTAATTAATCCGTTTGCTTTCTGTGTCCCCAGAGGGAAGGAAAAGAAGTTCTGTCAGACTTCAGGAAATTTTCTGTTGAAATTCACAGTAAATGTTCAGATGGATGCAGATGGTCTTGGTGCTGGTCTGTCATGCAGTATCAAGATTGGGTGTGGGTTTGGGGGTGGTTTCGTTGTTTTTTTTTTTTTTCATTTTTAAAGCTAAGTCCATAAAGGAAAGTCACTGTCAGGTCACAGATTGCTGCCAATGCACCAGTTACTCCCAGTCAAAGCTTTGTTCAGGTTTTTAATAGCAGCATGTACCAAATGCTTTTCTTTTTCTCTGCTCCCACCAAAGATTAAACACTTCTCTTGTCTTGTCCAGAGAAAAGCAGATGAAGGTTTCCTTTGGAAAGAGAATTTCCTAGACTGTAAATGCATGGCATGTACAGATGATTCAGCAAATATACCTTCTTGCCCTGAGGGTGTCAGTGGGCATTGTGGTATCAGGTTGAAGGTTGGACTTGGTGATCTTGGAGGTCTCACCCAGCTATAATGATTCTGTGATTGCTGCCTGAGGCACTGGAGAGCTCAGTCAATGAGGTTGTGCAGAAAACAATGTTTTGCTTACGTGAATTCTTTTATAAGAATTCTTTTATAAGATATAAACAGGTCTGAAAGTTAAATAAGGAGAAAAAAAGCCTTGTGCAGTAGAGCAGGTCCATTAAATGGAAGTTGTTTTGCATGCTCTTAGGTTTTTCCAAAGCTCACAGGCCGCCTGGTTCAACACGCTTGCTGGAATTGCTCAAGTATATCTAATTGCATGGAGTTCAATGGGCTTCTGTAAACATAGATGACAATTCACTTGGAACACTTAGTTTTTGAAAACAGGTAGTAAAGATACCTAATGAGCAGATTTTAACGAGGGCAGCACTGTGGTTTGAGCCTGTTTGTTAATGCTGTGCTTTCAGCATTGGGTTGGGCATCTGGCCTCCTAGTCCCATGCACTGCCACTGATGTGCCGGTACCTTTGATCCACTGCACCACTCCTGGTGTCTGTGTTCTCACCTATTCATTCCAGTTTTGTGTGCTCTTTTCTGCTGGTTTGTCCCCATGGGAGAGCAGCATCATTATATAGGGTCCCTGTAAGACAAACTTGTGCCTTGTTGAAATTCTGCCTGGTGGTTTTTTTCTGCTGAATGTGTCATTTCAGCCAAGGAAAACATGGATATAGTCCCTCTTCTTCAGGGGTCTGAAACAGGACCTACATCACTATTGTAAAACATGTAACATTTTTCTGTTGTGAGCTTATGAATACCATAGTTCTCCAAACTCTGCAGTTCTTTTAATACTTACTGGTGCTTACTTCATCTTATGGTTCCTGCTGTGTGAGAGTCCTTGCTCGGCCAGGAGTGCTCTGGAGGACCAGGTATGCTCCATGAACTGGCCAAGGCATTGTAGCCAGGAGGGTCTTTATGATCCAGACTGCATAGCCTTCTTTTCTCCAAGAGCTTTTAGGTTTACTTGCTCTAATTTTGCAATCTGTGGAGAAAAGAATGTTTTTTTTACAAATACATTGTATCCTGCAGCGAGGGTTGAGAGCTCTGTGGGTAAGAAAAGGCACAGTTTCATTTACTCTTGGATTTGGTGAGGAGGAGTGTGATGAACACATGCAAGGACAAAGTTCTGAGCTAGGTTCCTAGGCTGCTTGTGATAAAGCTGGAAGGAGATTTTAATGTCCCTGCTTGAGCCAGATGAGTTGTTAACCAAGTGACATTTTAAGTTTGTTTTCTGTGCTGAACTTGCAGAGGAGAGTGGAGATTTGGGTCATAGCCCTGGTGCATGATTTTGTTTGCATTGCACAACTGAGATTTTATCAAACACTGTTGGCAAAATTTCCACTGACAATTTCAAGATTAGTAAGATATTGCAAGAATTATAGTGGGACTTACCACATTCTGTTGCTATGGCCTTCAGAAAGTCCTTGTGATGTCCTCAGAGATGGGGCTGTTTCCTTGGGGTGCTCTCAGCTGCCTTCCCTGGGGGTGATGGTGACAGCGCACCAGACAGGGCACCCCACTTGGATTCTCCCTGTTGGGCTGCCCAGCATTGATTGATGTCAGGGAGGTGCCAGTCAGAGCAGGGTAAGCCAATTTGGGAATCCTCTCTGCAGGGGAGTGATGTGGAATAGCTTCCTAAAGCACATTTTTTTTTCACTCAGCCATATATGGATTGGTTTAATCCACCAAATGAAAGTAGAGAATCAGCTCAACTCTTCTGCCATTGAACTCGGTGTCAGTTGCTGGGAGATTTAGGAGAAGCCTAACGTGGTTAGGCCTAACATGGTTAGGCTAACATGGCTTACTGTGGCCAGGACTGGCCCTTAAATAGATGGCACATAGTTGATTTTACTTTGGAACTGCAGATCCTGGTTGATTTTCCCCTTGCAAATGGGGAGAATTAAGAGCAGTGTGTGTTTGGGTGACTGTGTGTGTAGCACACCGTGCTCTGTGTGTGAGTTTTCGTTCAGGAAACCAGAAGTGCCACAGTTAAAACATTGAATTAAAGGTTTGTTGTCTTTTCCATTTGGATTTGTTTTGCCACCAAAACACACTGAGTTAAAGATCTGTTATCTTTTTTAGTATGTTATGTTTTGCAAACTTTCAGATTTAATAAATCTAGAGTTGAGGTGCTCAGTGGATGAAACCGGATTCACAGAGTCTCTACGTGCAGGTAACATTCTAGTGGGATCTGGTTTCTCTCCTGGCAGTCAGTGGAAATTTACCTCGCTGGTGCCTATCACGGGTTGGAATCAAAAATGTCTCTACACAGAGAGAAGGAAAAAAAAAAAAAAAAAGCCAAACAGAACCCAACCAACACTCCCCCACCGTGGCTCAGGTGAAGCTCTCTCCTGGTGAAACCCAAGCTCCCTGGCCTTTCCCCTGGTTGCCTTGGCGATGGTCATTTATTGCCTCCGTGGGCTGAACTTCCGTGTGTGCGTGCGGAGGCGGCGAGCGGCGGTGCCTGGCGGAGCTCTGGGCCGGGGGTCCCGCGGTAAGTGCTGCTCTCGGTGCCGGCGCCAGGGCCGCGGGGTGGCTGCAGGCTGTGCTCGGGCTGCCGGCTGACAGCCTGGCATCCCACACGGGCCGGCCTCGGAAATGGGAGGGGAAACCTGCCCATCGTGGGATGTTTGACTCGGAGATGGTTTTATATACCTTTGGAAAAGCACGTTAAATGTTTAATCTTCCTGGGCTGCGTGGCAGCTGTTCAAATATTGGTTTGCATTGATCCAGCCGTTGTGCCTTTCACACTTGTCTGTTCATTTAAACGAGTCAACCTTCTAATTTTATACCCCCATCGATTGTTATTTCAGGCTGTTCTCTTAATGTGCATACGTTACATGTGTCATGCGATTGTCTGTCCTGTTGGAAGCTGACATCTGCAGCTTTCCTTCTTACACCAGGCTGGATTGCTGTGGCTTTCTTTCAGTGTGCATTCAGAGCACAGATGTGTATTCCACAACTTGTTCAGGTTGATTTTACAGCACTTTTCTGTGGGTGTAGCTGCTGCTGGCTGAGCTGCCTCTCCTGGATCCCCCTTTGAACGGGCAGCATTTCGCCCTGCCTGGGGGGGAGAAGGCAGCTTGGGACACTGAAGAACGGCCCACGTTCCTTCTCTTCTGCTGTCACAACTCTTCTCTAAACTCTGGAAATACATCTGTTTTCCTTCATCTTTTCTCAGGTGAATTGAGGTTTGTTCGCTGTTGATGAAATCTAGGTTTTGAGCTGTAATAGGCTTCCAGTTCCACAGCTTGGTTCCACCTAAATAAGCCGAGTCTTCTGAAATGGCACTGTGAACTGCAGCTAAGGGAACACAACCTGTGTAAAAGTTATCCTTCAGCAAAGAGGAGAACTCTGTAGCCTTTGACATGTTTGGGGAAGGCAGGAATATGTAAACTTCATGTTAATGATTGGACAGGGCAGAAGTCCGTGCGGACGTGAGGAGCAGTGAAGCTCAGCACTAATAGGTAACCAGGCCCTTCAGGGCAGGCTGCTGCAGCAGCTGGGGAGGCTGTGTTTGGGGACAGACAGCAGCGTGGGCAGGGACAGCTGCAGGAATGTCCACAGCCCCACAGCCATCCCCCCCTGCACACACAACCTTGCATTCCCAGGATTGAATCACAGTGCTCAGGACAGCACTGCTTGGAATTCCTTCTGCCCTTAGGTGCCAAATCCGAACGGGGCAGGAGCGGAACTGCAGCATCAGCTCTGGGGCTGCACACAGCACAGCCTGGTCTCTGGAAGCAGGAGCCACCCAGGGTGGGGAGTGGCAGCACCAGGAGCCTCTTCCAGCCTCGTTGTGCTCCAGGCAAGCTTGAAATAGGATAGAAAAATGTCTGTGGAATGAGCTGAACTTCTCTTTCAAACTGTGCTTCAAAAAGCAGCTTAGGATATGTGCTTTACAAAACACAGGGAATTCAGTGGAACACAAAAATTGCAGAGTCAGGTGTTCACTCTCTGCACAGAAGGTGAATACAGTTTAATCTCATCCCCGGACAAGTATTTTTTTCTGCTGTGTAATTTGAGCTCTGAACAGAACCAAAGATTCTTCCTTGGCAAATGGCGACTCAAGTGGCAAGTGACTTCTGAAGCCTTGTCTCCCTGTAACTGTTCCAGCTTGCCATTTCCTGCCTCCTGATCTCTGTGATGTTGCAAGGAGGAAAATTTGGCTGCTCGTGGCAGGATGGGGTGGGATGATAAACAGATGAGGGTGGGTGCTGGCCCCTTGGGTGCAGAAGGAGGAGGGAAGGCGTATCCCAAGATTGTGTCCTGCAGTGTGCAGTTGCCTCCACTGCTTGCTGACTCAAAGGGAGAGTTTGTGTTGGGAAATTGCTCTTTAAGAATATGTTAGATGATTGATTACTGATGGAAGTCTTTCAGTCAGGATACTTAAGTGCCAGTAAATTGTGCTCTGCAGCTTTTGTGTGGATCAGATCGTGGTCTGGTCTGGACAGTTGGAGTCTGAGTGTGTGCTCAGCAGTGTCAGTTCGTGTGGGACCTGAAGCTGTTCAGCTGAGAGAACTCGGAGTTACACCATTGCTTCTGGCATCTCTTTCTGTTTTGAGATACAGCCGAGTTAATTAAGCAAGTGCTTTTTTAGAGTCCAACAGAAGGACCATCGTGCTCCAGTCAGGGACCTGTCCCTCATCCGCTTGCACTTTGCATCTGGTGCTTGGGGCAGGGTGTCTGCGGTGTTTCAGCCACGGTGCTCTCCCCAGCAGAAGGAGCCCTGGTTTCCCTGGGTATGGCCTTGCTCCTGCCCTGTGTGTGCCTGGTTCCCTGACTGAGTCCTGCAGAGCTGTGCTGTGTCTCTGATCAGCCTCGTTACCCTGCTTAGCTTGCTCTTGTTTGTTTACTTGCAAATTAGGTCTCCAGCTGTGTGTTTGTTATCCTTCAGCCTCACTGTCTGCCCTGTCGGATCCCCACTTCTCCTTAATCCTCCCAGTCTGTCTCCTTATCCCATTCTCTGCTTGTGCTGAGCTTTGGATCCTGGGTCTTCTTGCACAGAATTTTTCTGTGGTTAGTGATCTTTGTCACTGTGCCCTGGGTTTACAACAAATACCAATCAAAATCCTAATTTTCTTGTACAGTCTTTTTGGAGAGGGCTGGATGGAAACCTGCATCAGGTAATTGGTACTCCATGAGTCCCAGGCTGTGCCCAGCCAGGCAGTCCTTTATCTGATTTTTTGGTGGACAATGAGGTGAGATCACCTCTCTGTGGCTGTAATAATTTAACTCCTTTTTTACCTAGACACAGCACACTTGGAGATAAAGGATGAAATTGCAATGCAAGGAGTCAGCAAAAATTAATACATATGGTGCATATGGTAGACCTCATGACTAATTGAGGAGGTGGTTTAATTATTTTTTTAAAACATTACATATATATGTATACATATTTCATGCGTATGAAAATTGGAACAAACATTTGCAAAAGCACTTGTTCTGCTTGTTAAATTGGAATATTGAGGAGAGGCCGAGGCCCTCCTCAGAGGGAACAGGGTCAAAGCTTCTGGGATACTTAAAGTGACTGTGACCCTCCAGGTATGTTTTTGAGAATCTGTTTAGATCTGGAGCATCATCTTTTGTATCTTCTAAAACTCAGTTAGGGATCCTCCAGTAGTGGGACCTCCTCTTGGTTTTTTTTCTCTTTTAAAGATGGTGGGGGGAGATTGTTTGTTTGTGTTTTTCTTTGATTTCTTTTGAATCAGTTAATATGCAGAGGTGCCCTCAGTGCAGGAAGAAGATGCCACTCTAATGAAGTTGATGTTGGACTTTGCTAGAGGGAATTTGAGTAGCACTGTTAATATAGAAGCAGCTATTGCAACTTCTCCTCTAGCTCTACTTCAGTGAGGTCTGAACAGTCTGAGTTTCTGCTTGGGTTTTTCTAGGCTGTCTTCTCTTACTGAAGGAATTCTCTTGATCACAATTTGCATGTTCATTGCCTTTTGTATATTAAAACTGCTCTAGAAAACCAGGCACATGGTACGTAGGAAAAAACTTCAGTATCCACTAATGTGAGTCCATTGAATTGTTCTTTTTCACTTGCTGTTTTATTCACCTCTCAGGTAAGCTTTGGGCTCTTTTGGGGAAAGAAATCCTGTTCCCTAATCAGAAGCTACCTTGCAGTGTTAAGTGCTGTGGGGGGAACATCAAACGCCAGGTTTACAGGAAGGATTTGTGTCTCAGTGTTTAGTGCAGCCCAGTTCCTGGGGCAGGACGTGCCAGGGTGGAACTTGCCCTGCACACAGGTTCCATGCAACTGTTGTTTTCTGATCCCCTGGCCGTGCCTCCTTCCAGACGGGTGACCTGGGCTGCCCAGGTATGGCTTTACTTTGGGGCTCGTCCTGACCTTCCTCACAGTTGGAAAACTGTGCCAAGACAGCTGACAAAGCTGTGTCTGGCTTTCAGCTGCCTAAAGCAAACAGACCGGGAGAAGCCTGTGGGAAAGTGTAATTGTTTTGTGAACAGGTTTCAAGGAACGGAGTCTCAAGTTACTGTAATTGAATCCAGTATCTTGCAGCTCTGGGAGGCTTATCAGAGGAGAGAAGGTATCACTGATATGGGGAACTGCAGAACCTGTTTCTGTAGAAGACTTCCCAGGTTTCATTTTGGTGGCCTCTTTATGTTGCTCAGAGTGAAAAGTAATAAAGTGAAAAAAGGCCATTTTTACTGATGTTCCTCAGGCCCTTCATGTAATGAAGTGTCAAACTGAGCATCAGGCTGCTGCTCCAGTGATGTGCATCTGCAGGACTTGCCTTCTGTCAGTGAACGCTGATTTTGAGCTCTCCACGTTCACCAAGGTGGTGAGACAGGCTTAAAAAATTTCATTTTAAGGATTTATTTTTAACCGTGCAGCCTCAATTTTTACATCACAGACATCTCTCATTACTAAAATGTTATGAATAATTTGCTTTGTGTTTGAAGAGCTTTAGTGTCAATGCAGAATGAATTTGTGGCATATGGATCACTTAGGATGTGAAATGGCCCTGTTCAGCAAATGCTCCTCTACTTTTATTGCTATTATTGTTACAGTATTATTGCTATGATGTTATTACTGTTATCTGCTCTTACTCTGCCTTTATTGAGCTCTTAACAGCTCTGACTGGAGTCAAATACTCCTCCTGGTTGGATTCCAAGGGACGGTTCTTTTCCAAATCCTCCCTAGGAGAGATTCCTGCTATCTTCTAACGTCTTGGTGATCTTCCAAATGACCCACAGAATAAACATGAACCCCACTTTGTTTTTTGCTGCAGGAGGAGTCTCGCATCCTCAGGGTGAAGGTGGTTTCGGGCATTGATCTGGCGAAGAAGGACATCTTTGGAGCCAGGTGGGTGTTCGCAGCGCCCGCGATCCTTGGAGCGCGATCGGCTCGGCAGGGCCGGGGCCCTGCCAGGGCTGCAGTCCCTGCAGGTGCTGCCTGTGCGCTGGCACAGCTCTTCGTGCAGCTCTGCCTGCTCCTGCCAGCACAGGAAGCAGCTCAAAGCCTGGGCTTGCAGAACCCAACCAGGTAGTAGCTGGGGGAGAAGCTGCTTCTGAAGCTAAAATGAACCCAAAGCCAGTAATTTGCTTTTTCTGAAGGTTAATTCAGGCTTGACATTCCTGCTCTCTTAAGCCTAAGCATGACAAAATGCTCTACTGCAAATGTTCCAATCTACTTAGAAGAGTTTTATCAGTTTGAAATTAGTGGTATCCAATTTTAGCTTTTATTGAAATTACTTATTTCTTAATGAGCCTCCCTGTGGGTTTTCCTGTATTTCTTTAATGATGCTCACAAATTGTTCATTAACTTGTGTATCTAGCTTAAAACTACATAAAAGCAGCAATTAAAAATTTAATCAACTTCAGTGTTTTGGGTGAAATTTGCAACAAGCGTTCCTTTGGCAGCTGTGTGCAGAATATGGTATGCCAAAGCTTTTTTGTTTTCTTTCTCCAAATGTGTTGTTTTAAAGAACAGTTTTTGATGCTGACCATAAGCAACGTAACCTCTATCTTTCAAAATGAAGCTTAATCCAAATGTAATTTGTACTGAATCCTATTGATGTGGCCCTTAACATATTTTAAGGAAATTGGTCTCAAGTCAGTAGAATTTCTATAAAAGTGGAGAGTTAAAAACATATTCCTTACATGTGTTTTTAAATTTGTTTTAATCTTTCAAATGAGTTAATGTACATTTGAAAAAACGTTGGTATTGAAGAACTGTGGCCCTAGCAGCTCCCGTGCCTCTGTGGTGGAGCTGTGCAGGGCTTCAAACAGTTACCGTGTTCCTGCCTAGCTGTGAAAGATTAACTACAAGGCATACATTGTGTTTTGCATCTCAGTGAGTTGTCCTGACCATTTTTAATCAACTTTACCATTATAAAACACTGCCTGTGGGCTTGCAGAGTCTGAAAGCCATTTCCTTCTTGATTAAGTCTAAGGAAAGTCTCTTACCCGTGTAGAGCACTGGAGAAACTTGTACTTTTCTTCTGAAGATTGTAACAATAAAGAAATCTCAATGCTTTTGAGTCTGCTTTTTTGGGGTTCTTTTTGACTTAGGAAATCATTTTAATAGCAAGTAAGGATTTTTTAGGACACTCAGGGGAAACCACCTTGCTCCTCTCCAGAACGCCCTGACAGGTAAGTGCTGCCACGTGGAGTTAGGTTGGGTATTAGGGAAAATGTCTTTCCCAAAAGGGCTGCCCAGCCCCGGCACAGCTGCCCAGGGCAGTGCTGGAGTCCCCATCCCTGGAGGGATTTAAAAGGCATTCAGATGTAGCACTTGGGGACGTGGATTTGTGCTGGACTCAGTGATCTTAGAGGGCTTTTCTAACCCCATAGCTTCCTGTGATTCTGCTGATAGTTCAGAAATGTATGGAATTACATTGCCATGACACAAAGTAACTCAAATGTAGAGTGGATTAGTAACTGAGAGCATCCTGAGGTGCTGGGTAGCTGTGGGACATTTCATCTGCCGAGGTGCAGTGGAGGTGGGCATCAGAGGCTGAGTAGTGGAGATGGCAGTGGGGGTTTGTAACCTGCTTTATATTTTGCCCTGTAAAATTACAAGTGGAATATGATATGTACTGATGGTGAACAGATACTGCAGATTGGGATTTTGTGAATTTAGTATCAGCTTGCTTGTGTGAATGTTTGATGTTTATTTTCTTTTAATTTCCTTCCAACTTCTTAATTGAAGTGTCTTGATAAATTTTGTACAAGAATCCAGATACTGGCTGGACTCAGGTGGTGTGTATCCCATAAAGCTACAGCTGATGGGGTGCCTTAGCTACTGTATTTTGCCTTCTAAATCATGAAGTAAGTGAAAATTACGGCTGTCTGGAAGTTGAAAATGTGAAGTGCTTTTCAGTAAAAATTGCAGATGTCAGGGAGCTGTGCTTCTAACGGCATAAGGGTTTGTTATGCATTGCCTCAGGGTTTATTGCTTTTACCTGGTTTTTTTCTGAAAAGCCCTTTTTCTGGTTTGATTTCATGTGTCCAGGATCCATGATGGAGCTGGGGAAAGGCAGGCTCCAGGCTCCTGGTAGGATTGTAAGTCATGCTGTGTACTCCTGTTGTGGGTGAGGCTGCTTGAAATGTGGCTGAAATCTTTAATTCATGTGTGTCCTGTCACTGTGGTTTGTGATGGGAGGAAAGCACACGAAGCTGTGGCTTTGCAGATGACAAAGATGGCAGATGTTTACCTTGTACCTATTCTTTTACGTCTGCTATCACTGTTTCTAGTCCACTTAGAGTTACAGTATATCTGGTTTTAACTACTGGAAAAACGGTGGTGCTGGCTGTACCCCTGGAGCTATCTCCTCCAGCACGTGTACTGCCTTGGAACTGGATTGGCTCCCCTGATGAGCAGAGACAAATCCACTGAAGGGAGTTGCTTTCATAAATTAATCAGACCATTTAAAAAAAGAATCTGGCTCCTGAATACCTCTTCAAATGACCTGCCTCTTCAGCACTTGCATGTGTGCCAGAGGGAGAGTGCTGTGTGCATCCTGGCTGAGGGAGGCCAGGAGGTGGAGCAGAGCTGTGACAGAATTCCCAGAGCCACCTGACTAGAGGGCAGTTGCTCAAGTAGGAGAGAGTTCATACCCTGTTGTTGCTTTTTTGTTTTTCTAGCTGATTTGCAATGAAAGTTTTTCCAGTGTAGTGGAAATGAAATGTTACTAACAGTGTGGGAAGGGAAAGAAAGCTGCTGAGACCTTCCTCTGATCCAGCCCTAGCTGGACTTGGGAGTGCAAAAGCAGCACCTGCACAGCTCAGCAGCACCCATGGCTCATGCTTTCCCTGTGCTCCCATAAAAGCTGTGGGGTGCAGGGAGCAGCCGTGGGCAGGTCACTGCTGGCTGCAGAGCCAGGTGTGTGTGCCCACCTGGGAAAGAGGGGAACTTTGGAAAAGCAGAGCCGGTACTTTTCCAAAAGCGTCTGTTTTCAGTGGCAGTGCAGCCCCAGGAATGGCACGGGACAGAGCTGTCTGCTGCCACCAGGGAAAATGCTCTGGGGTTACCTGATAGAAGCCCTTGATGGGACAGCAAGACAAGGACTTGTCTGAAGTGTGTGGCCAGTGTAGGAGAGGGTGCCCAGCAGAAATATGCCGGATCATGGATAGTTTTATTTGTGAAACCTTAGTGTTGATGCTCGTGCAGGTGTGTGAAATGAATGTTGGGCTGCCGGGTGTGGGCACAGCGTATCCATCCTTGTGTCCGTTACATTGCTGCAGGCGTTGGATCTCGCCCGGGGCAGCAGAGGGCGCCAGAGAGTTTCCTCGGCTTCCGCCGCGAACCGGTACCTGGTGGCTTCCGGGCTTTTAGGTTTTTCACAAAAATCAGCAGGTTTTTACCCATTTCTACATGTCATTTTCTTTAGGATGCCCTGGGTATGTATTTCAGGAGCTGTAAATGGAGAAATGCTGCTTATTCGAGGATGTGGTCTTGCTACTTAGCAAGAGGACTTGGTAATAATTGCCTACAGTTATAATGTCATAGTAAAAAATAATTCTCATCAGATAATTGCTCAACAGAAAAATTTCTTTGTACAAATACAGAAACGTAAAATGTTTCTTGTTACTGGAAGAAAGGAAGCTTCTGTATTCAGCTCCTCAGCTTTCCCACCTGCCTGCTTCTACTGTGATCTGTGAGTTTACCTGAATTTGGTATCTTTAAAAGGAAAAGGGAGCACATCAATAAAATCATCTAAGGAAAACCTTTTGGTCTTAAATATTTAAGGCAGAACTACTGTGCTGAGCTTTTCTCTTCCAAAGCCAGGTGTCATGGAGTTCTCTCTCTCCTTCCCCACCCCCGTTGGATTTTGGAACTTGTTAAGATATTTTGGGAGTGTGAAATGGCATAGGAAGATCTATGCATACATCAGCCCCTCAGCTCCAGGGGCTGATGTATGCATATTCTGTTAGAGCATGCATTTAACCTTTGCAAAAGAAATGGCCTCGGGGACAAAAAAAGCCCATATTTACACTTCCATCTGTTTTGGAAGCTTAAAATATTCTTTATGCTCTGGGAGACTTCCAAGAGAGCGAGAATACAAAAGGAATCCATCTCGTTACCCTTTATTAGAACGTAACATGGTAAAGGAAGGTGGAGACACTGGAGGTGGGGTTTGAGGTGTAATTTTTAACTCATTTTTTCACCCACAGGCACTTCTTCTCAGCTGTCTGTGATGTGAGTCATTATCTCTAGCATCTCTTTGGTAAAGCCTTGCTACATTTCTTGTAGAGTCAGAAGAAGTGTGAGCCTTTCTTTGCGAAATAAAACACTAGAAGGGAAATGGGAGGTCTGTAAAATGACTCTGGGATTTGGTATGGAAGAGTGAAATTTTGGGATGCTTAGGCACAACGGACTGCAAGTTTGGCTCTGCGGTGAAGGGTAAGGTAAGGTTTTATTTTCTTTTCAGAAGCTGATGTTCCTTTATCTTTGTGTTATTGGACTCTTTGTGCTTTGCTTTAGTCACAGGACGTGAGACTTGTATGACAGTGAGGTCAAAATCTTCCTTCTCTTTGAGAAAAACTCTTAATGGATGTTACTCAGTACAGGCAGAAAGATGAAACCTGGGAGGCTCATGCTAAAATAAAACCGGGGAGCAAACACAGCCAGTGTGCTCTGGAGCGTTCCTTGTAGTTAATTGCTGTGTATTTTTGTTGTACTTCTCCCTTCTTACTGTGCAGGAATGGGGAAAGTCACCAGGGGAATGGTTATTGGGATAAAATGATAGTGACTGTAAAAGGTTCTGCCTTAGAACATTGTTTTTACTGCCTTCCATAAAATTTGGTTAGAAGTATCACATTATAATTCTAATCTTCTTTAACGATGCATATTTTGGGGGTTTGTTTCCCTCATCTCTGAATCGAAAAGTGACTAAGCAAAACGTTGGGATTTTAAAAAATTCTTGGAACTTTTTAAGCTCCACTAAGTGCATGCACAGACAGAGTTTCTCTAAGTGTGTTTAAATGATTCTGAAAAACATTTTGATGCTCACAGAATTTGTTCTTGCCAAGCATAACCTGTTTTTCAGCCCTGATGTTAACTGCTATCCAAGGGGCTCCCATGATTTTTGAGATTAATGTTTTTGAAGAACGGTGTATGTTACTGATCTGAATTTGTAAGTGGTGGTTTTGAAGGCATGTTGTCTGTAAAAGCAGGTTTCCACTAGCACAGTCTGCAGATTTACCAGAGTGTCCATGCAGAGCAGGTCGATTCCTGCAGCATGAGCACCTGGGCACGTCTGCCTTGTCCCTGCCCACGGGTGGAGGGATCCTCAGAGCCCTCAGCCATCCCAGTCCTTGGGGAGGAAGTGGCCTGGGGTCTTCTGCTGCTCTTGACAGAAATCTGAAGGTGGTCATTTTGGGGGTTGTTGAAACATTCAGCTTCTCTGACTCAGGAGCAGAGGGAGGCACGTGCCTTAAGGGCTCAGTCAGGAGGTGGTTCTATGGATACTTGCACTGAGAAGAGTGCAGGTGGGTTGGATGGAGTGAGGGGTGGGAAAAGAGGATGGATAAAGATTACTGAGAGCCAAGTAGTGGTCCCCTCAAGACCAGGGAAAGAATCAGCTTGGGATGTGGCTTTGGGCAAGAGGCTTCTCTGCCTTCATGTTGGAGTGTGCCGGGATTTCTGTAGCCAAAGTTACAGGAGCTGTCAGTCAGTTCCTTCACATATGTGAGGCAGAAAAGGGGCAGCACAAAGGGAATAGTTCTGTGTTTCTTACAGAAGCAAAATAGTTTTGTGCAAGACTGTTCCAAAGGAAACCAGCCGGGCTATTTTGAAATGCAAAGTTTGCCTGCATGTGACAAGCCTGGCATTCATGCACTTGCATAACAAGTGTTACTAAATTTTATATGTGGGGAGGCGGTTTCAGCTTTTAAAATAAAAATAGAGCCATGTAGGCCTTAGTAGTTCCATTGTTCTTTTACATGTGCCTGTGCTCTCCACCCCCTTCTTTTGGAGCTTAAAATAAGTAAATAATACATCATGTCACTGGCAGAAGCTACTTTGAGACTTGCTTTCAAAACTGTTTCAAAAGTATAGAGCAAATGGGATTGCAGACTCAAGTGAACAAATGGGACTGTTCATGGGCCCCAGTTTCACACTGCTCCAAAGCAATGTGATTTTTAAAGGAGGCTGATCTTCCTTGAGATTTTTTTCCTGGAGTTTCTAAGTCATCAGTGCTTTTGTTGTCCTCCAGAAGAAGAGCTGGAAGCTTGCCTTCTCATGCTGAGATTCAAATGAAAGATGATAATTATATATCTACAGTTGCTTGAACTTTAAGAAAATGACAGATACTGCAACTTGGCAAAACCATGGCAAATAGCTAATTCTGGATGTCTGAGGAATTCCAGAGGTCAGGAAAAGGATTTCTTAAGACCTCAGATTGTTTTGATGGCTGTTGTTCTGCAAAACTCTCTTTGTGCTAACTTGTGATTATGACTAACATAACTTTCATTGTTAACATAATTTTCTTAGGATTCCCTTTTATTTTTCAGAGAATTGTTATCAGCTTCAAGGTTCTCCTGATCTTGACAGGCACTGATGTTCTCTTTAGGTTTTGGCTGATCATGTTTGGATAGATGAGATTTTAGTGCTTTTAATCATTCTTGATTTATAGCGAGGAACATTTTAGACAGGTGTTCACAAATGAACTCCCCTTCATCTCCAGTCACCGGTATGATGGTGGCTGGACTCATTTTTCTTTTGAACACTGCTTGGTTCTTCGAAATTTCACTTTGTTGCCCTAAATGTAGATTTCTTATGCCCTGTGGCTACAGTCGGGTCCCATCTTGGCCATTGGGTGGCTCTCCATCAGTCTGTCCTGTCCTTGTGCTGATGTCTCTGTGCCTGCAATGCTGTTTGAGGGCTGCCAGTGTAACTCTGGCTATGAACTGGCCATCTGTAGTGTCCCCAGGCTCCGGGCTTGTGCTTCATTTCGTGTGTCCATTTTCTGGTTTTGCAGTGATTCTGCCGGAACACCGTGTAGATTCCACTTGGATATTTCCCGCATTAACAGCTTCCTAGCAGTCCATGACTGTCAATTTGTTGTGCTGCAGGTTTCATTAAGATGGCACTTTAGCACTGGTACTAATGTGAAAATTGCTGGAGAGAAAGTTTTCTACTTACATTTCCACATTCTGTCTTCTGTCCTCTTCCCCAGGCACACCCAGTACTTTTCCTCAGTGTCTCCTGCAGCGAATTTTCCTGGCAAGGTGCAGAACTGTTAGTTCTGTGTGTCAGATACATGGTGTTCTCCATGTGAGTGGAAGGGCTTCATTCTGCTCATCCAGTGTCACACTCCTAAGCTTTTCCAGCACACCCTTTTAAATCCTGATGCAAATCCACAGTTCAGGGCTGACACTGGTGTTCACAAGGAGCTCTGGGATGAGTTGCTTTATCTTCCACTTGTTTTTAGAGCACAGTGAAAGTGTTCGTGCACCACTTGGAATGATGCTTTCCAGGAGCGCTGTAAGGGGGTTTATAGTGCTTTCTTGAGGAGTGAGTGAGTCTGCCTGAGGAAAGTCAAGAAAGCACTATTTCATTTTAATCCCCATCTCCCCTCCTTTTAATCAGTCAGTTTCTGGGTGAGAATATCTGACAGGTGCAGCTCCAGACTGATTCGAGTCTGCTTTCTGTGCTCAAAAGTTAAGACTCATAGAGCCATAGAATATGTTGAGTTGGAATGGACCCATCAGGATCATCGAGTCCCAGCTCCTGGCCCTGCAAAGAACATCCTAAGAATCTCACCATGTGCCTGAGAGCATTGTCCAAGCTTGCCTGATTGATCTGTTGGGGTTTTTTGTGCTCTCAGCAGGTGTCTCATTTATTATTGTCTTCTGTCATCTGAATCATCAGGATTTCCTTCCTTTAACACATCTGCAGGCACTGTGGTTACACAGGAATCTGGTATTTTACTGCTTGTCTTGGCATCTATTTCATTCCAATCTGTGGATTTCCAGTGTTTTCCAGTGACTTTTAACAGACCAGATGTGGTATTTCATTCTTTTGCAAGTTTTCCCCCATTTTTTCTGATTTTCATGTTTTTGTTGAATAGATCTTCCATGTTGGTAGTGATTTTCCCTTGCAAAGATGCCACTTTTATCTGGAATACTTGCTGTTAGCTGTTTTTTTAGGGTGCAATTAACGACTGTAAAGTTCCCTCTGTGTTTCTACTGCTGCTTTGACATGTAGTGTCTGTTCTCTGGGATCCCAGTTATTTTGTTTTGCTGTTGTAGTTATGTTCTTAATTGGGGTTCTGCCTTCTTCCATTGTTTGTCCATTCTCTGATTCCTTCACCAGTTTGTTCCCCAGGCAGTCTCAGCTGGTGTGTGTTACTTTCCTCTGTAGCTTGTTTCGTTTTCCCTGTATCTGTATGGATCCCAGGAGCACTGGTTGTGTTACCTGGAGAGCAGACAGCAGAGCAGGATCCAAACTGCTGGAGCTGTACAGACCCCTGGATCTCACCTGGAGCTGCTCAGTTTGTGGCACTTGCAAATTAGACTGCTCGTTTGGTTGTTGGACTCTGAGCCTGATTCTAAGGAATAAGTTTCTTAAAAGCTTTACAGTGCTTTTTATTTCTTGACTTCCAAACATAAGAATTTTAATATTAATCAGGTGCATTTTAGTCACTAACAACTCTGTAACTGCAGTGTGAAGAATTGGTATATATTGACTATATGGGTGACCTCTGTGTTCCCCATGGCCTGTTGGGGCTGGGAAGGGACCTCTGTATTCCTCGTGGCCCTTTGCCTTCAGCTGGAACCCCCCTGTGCTGCCGGAAGGGCTGTTCTGCCCCCGGGGGTGGGTGGCAGTGCAGGGCTGTGTGAGACAGCTCCCCTCGGGGCAGTGTCAGCTTTCCTTGCTCTCCGGTCTCCGTTTGTTTTAAGTAAACAAACGCACTTAAGTAAACAGTCTCAAATATCCAGTCATTTGGGTAAACTCCAGCTTCACCTTTAGGACCAAGAGCTTGGCTGCACAGCTCAGTCTGACTCACTCTGTCCCTGCGTTTAGAGCAGGCAGAGATGTCAATTGTTCAGTAAAGGCAAAATCTTCTTACTGAAATTTGTAATAAGCTTAATTATTCTCTAGTTTTTAAAAATAGAAATAGATTTACAAAATCATCTGTGCCACTTTCACAGTTTTCATTTTCCGTAGGCAGAAGATTCATCCAGGGTATTTTAGCACTAAAAAACTGTAGTATTTTTAAGGGTTCCTGAAAACAACATTGCTCAAGGATTGATAACCTAAATCTGGGAGGATAGCTGTAAATATTAGCATGGTACATTAAGCAATTCAAAGCAGCATCAGCATTTCTTTATAATCACAATGATGCTCTGCCTTCTTCTAAACCTTGGTGCTTAATGCTGAACTTAATTGCAATTTAATTAGATGCATTTATGTGCATCTACTGATAGGAATAATCGGTCCAACAAGATGTCTTGTTTATTCTTGTTTCCAGTTTTGTGGTATTTCATATTCGATACATGGAGCATCTACTATAATGAGCACACAAGTGCTGATTGTTCTGTCATGATACTGTCACAAAATAGTTCCTTAAAGCATCAGCGGTTCCTGAAAAGTTCCTGAAAGTATCAGCATTTGAATGACTTGGTTGGAAAATCTGAGTGTCTAGGGGTATTGTGAGTGTGTCTTGATACTTTCAAAAAACCTTGGATCATGATCCAGCTGAGTGTGCTGCAGCCTTGAGGGAAGCACCAGAGCAGCTCAGGGTCCTGGTTTTTCTTAGGCACCCATTTCCTCCCTTCAAGCAGAGGCTCTGTTCCAGTTCCACTTCCTGACACTGTACCTGCATGAAGTTCATCTGTTCCTGCAGGATGCTCTTTCTCCAGTTTATAGCACAGAACTATGGAATGGTTTGTGTTGGAAGGAGCCAAAAGACCATCCAGGTCCACCCTCTGCAGGGCAGGAACAGCTTCCACTAGAGCAGGTTGCTCTCTGCCCTGTCTGTCTGAATCACTGCTGGTACTGTGGAGTTTGGTTTTATGGTTCAAAAACAATTAAAACCACTGCTTCAAAATGCTTCCTGTTGTGCCTCCTGTCAGCCTCCAGGGGTTAGTTGAAGTCAGTCTGTACCAAACCCCACGGCTCCCAGTTTTCCCTGACTGGCTTTAATGGAGTGTCATGGGCATGCTTGTGGGCAGGAGCTGTGTGGGAGCAGGCAGGGACAGAGCTGCAGAGAATGATCTCTGCTCTTATGGGCAGGGTTTAACTGAGCCCATTCAAACACTCGTTTTCAATGTGTCGGTAGCTTACTGGAGTTCTGAGCTTTCACTGAAGACAATTCCACTGGAAGTGTTTGGAGGTGCTGTTGTTACCCAGTTAAATGACAAATTCCTTCTGCAGTGCTCTTTGGCTGTACCATTGTAGGCCATTAAATCTGATTTCTTCTTTTGCAGTGACCCCTATGTGAAACTTTCCTTGTATGTAGCAGATGAGAACAGAGAACTTGCTCTTGTGCAGACCAAAACTATCAAAAAGGTACGTATATACTATTTTTAGTTCCATGGCTTTGGAAGGATTAACAACACTGGAATATAATTGTATAACATGATGCAGCACTGATTAAAATCATTACATACATGTATAGCAGCTGGATAATGTGGTTTTCTCCACACCAAAATCAGAGAACAGATGCCTGCACCTCAATGTGTCTGGCCTGGAGACAGCACATAGTATGTTGCATATTGTTCCCTAAAGCTTGCCTTATCAAATGCCACTGCACTATTCACAGGTTCTTTTTTCAAATTCATATTTCTTTGAAAGACATGGCTGAAATAAAGGACTGAGAAATTCTGTTTTAATTATCATTTATCTGACTTGTAACAAAAATGATCATTCTGTTCAAAATTTCCATTTTCAAAATATTTTCCTAATATGGGAATTTAAAACAACCGGATGACAGAAGATGTGCTGTAAGAAAGGCCTGGGATTTCTTACATTTTTAATTACAACCAAAATTGGGTTTTATTTCATATCTCAGTTTTAGTTCGCACCAACAAAATTCCACCAAGGGATATTTGTCATTGTTGGCCAACTAAGAGTGGGACCTGTAACGGTGGAAGAGATTTCTGTGAGTTACCAGGCATTTACCCAGGACTCTGCTGCCTCCTCCACCAGGTTTCCCTGAACTGTGGTTAAGCAGCCTTTGGAATGAATGGATTATCAATGGGCAGTAGTGCCCTCAAAACCAGTGTTAAGCCAGTGCTTTAGTAAGCTCTATATACCCTCTCTTGCCAACAGCAGTAGCATTTGATGAATACAAGTGTTTAAAATGTAACATTGTTTTCCTTACTGCTTCTTTTAATTTGTTTTTTACTGAATACATTGTGCTCCTTCAGGGAAAAAAGGTGAAAGTTTCTCTGTGCCCACAAGCCCATCCCTACCCTTCCCCTCATTGATTCACCTGCCCTTTACACTGGTCTTTTCTTTGAGAAAGTATTTCCTGCTCTGCCATGAGGTCCTGTATTCCCAATTTGAAGGGATGCAGTATAGTCAGCCGTCAAGTCCTGCACATGAGGAATCCATTGGATCTAGGGCAAGGAGTAAGATAAACAGCCAAGATTCCCCTTCTCCACCAGAACAGAATTGTCGTGGGTGTAAAGCCGATTTTTCCTGTCAGCTCTGCCCATAAATCTCTGCTGTGTGAGAGCATGAGGGAATGATTTGGCACGAGCACAAAAACATTGGACAGATTGTCCAATTGTTTTTATACTTACCCAAGCTTGAATTCCCCAGATTACTGTTTGTAGTTCTCATCTCTTTTTTATCAATTTGTTATATCATGCTTGAGCTCCCTTCAGCTTGCAATCTATATGCACATTTATTCTGTGCATTTTAGTCAGGTTATTAAAATTAAAATCCTTGAGCTGGGAGGAGATTGGAAGAATATCTTACTTATTCCAAGGACTAACCTTTTCTTTTGTTTTTTTTTTTTTAATTATTATTTTTCTGTTTATTTCATGGTATAAATCTGAGCATATTTTTGTAGCCCTAAAGTTATCTTTGTGCTTAAAAAATACTTCTTTTTTAATCTGGGTTTAAATCAATCTTGAGAATGAAATGTCTTCAGGTATTTTTTCTATAGATTCTTAATGACTTGTCTTTTAATCATCAAATTCTATTTATATTTAACATCTATTTTAGGATCATCTGACTCAAATATCCTCCCACATTTGGTTTGCTCAATAGAGAACTTCTAGGTGGCAATATATTTTTCAGTTTCTTTTATTACATAATTTTCTTTTTATTTCCCTAGAAAACTGTCACTTGCATGTATGTTTTTATAATTGCACACCAAAAAACTTAAAGAAACGTCAGCATGTAAATATTGTTATTTCTTTTACAGACACTGAACCCTAAATGGAATGAAGAGTTTTACTTTAGAGTAAGTTCCTCTTTATTTGTGGTCATTATTAGAACATGCACAGCTGATGTTATTTTCTATTTGTTGTTTATATATTTCCTTCAAGGACCTGCTTGCCCTGATGTACCTGCTGTTGTGTTTCTGGGGGGTGGAATGCTCAGCAAGAATTGGCTCTGGATTACTTAGAAACTGTTTCCCAACCTGCAATTATAGAAATGTGAGGGGCACTAACTTTGCTACTCAGTTGCAGACAGTATTTTTCCAAAGAACAATGTTGACTTTTAGTGTAGCTGTAGCTTCCACAGAAGCAGCTCAGGTAGAATTTCAGGGGGTTTCAAACATTAATCTCGAGCAATGCCTGAGGGTAGATGTGGCAGATTGTTCCTCTGGGATGGGAGCTCTGGGAGAGCACTGCCACCAGTGGAACATTCAATGCTCCAAGCAGCTTTTCTGGGCTTTGCAGCTGAGTAATACAGATCTAAAATCTCAGGAAAAGGGAATGCTCAACCATGCTGCAAAACCTCTGGTATACTTTGTAGCTGCTCTGTTCAAACATGTTGAAAGTCCTCAGTAATAATGGGACCTATAAAATAATTTAGACCCTATTGTGTGTGTCTCAGTTCTCTGATTTTCTCAAAACTCCATCTCCAGCCCACAGAATTATCAGTGCATTGTGGTATATTATTTCTAAATTTTCTTTATTAAACATGCTGGTCATAGTAACCTGGCTTGCAAAGCTTTTCTGAAAAAAATATATCAACTGGGTCAAACACTGTAAAACTTGTTGTTGTTTAATAGCAGCTGTTTTGTCTTCCTGACAGAGTTCTTTTTATGTTTGTTTTGTCCTTTTAAATGTTGGCGGTCCTTCTGCTTCAATTTAAGAAAATAATTTTCTGGAGGTATATTTGCTGTTTTCAGATGTTGGGGAGGCTTCTGTTGGGTGCTCCAAGGGGGTGTGTGTGTTAAATGGGCTAGAGATGGTGAGCGATGGACAGTCAGGAACATACCTGGATGTGAAATTCTGAAGGAAAGGCAGCCAAACTCCTGCTCCTCATAAATCACTCAGTCAGTCAGTCAGGGAGCCCTGACAGTCTGTCCAGCCTGGGACTGGGGTCCTCTGCCACCGAAATGCAGTACAGCAAATAAAAGCTTTCATGTCAACTGCCAGACTCTTCCCAGTTGTGGTAAGGTTGCTCCAGTTCAAGTAAAGATTTACATCAGACCTGTTAGTCCTGTCCTCTTTTCCTTGGTTTGATTGCTGCCTGAGCTGGTACCCAGATATTGTTATAGTCCAGCTCCTGAACTTCCAGTGACATTTGGATTTTCTCACAGGTAAACCCAACCAACCATCGGCTCCTGTTCGAGGTGTTTGATGAAAACAGACTGGTGAGTGCTTGTCTTGGTTGTGTTACACTAATCACAAGGCTCTGTGAGCCACAGCTGATGAGAATACAACACAGCTTCAAGGTGTCGGTGGTCTGTCGTTTCAGTGAGCGTGCCAAGAAACACAAATAGATGCGTAAAAAACCTTTTGAGTTTGGGACTAAAAGGGCACCAAAATGGTCCTCCTCAGCCAGCCCTGTGACAGAGCAGTGAAACCCTCACTCTGTCCTTCTGTAGGCTCTGCACTTCAAACCAATAAAGTCCTGACCTTTTTAGTTGCTGCTAAAGCAGCTGCTTCAGTCCCTGATGATTTTAGTGTCCCTTTCCTGGCCTTTCATGTTTCTGCATCTTGCTTTGGAAGCTGCTTACCAGAGCTGCACCTTGTGCACACAGTGTATGTGTGAGGGTTTGAGGTCATGGCAGAGTGATGCTCTCTTGGGTTTCAGTTCTCTGCCTCACAATGCTCACATGGTGTTAGTGGGTTTAGTCTTTGCCTGCATTTGGCTGATGCAAAAGCTCTTCTGGAGGAGGCTTTCACCATCTGAAGCTGCTAGCTTCTGTTACAGCTATGATCCATGGGAGACGTGACAGTGTCCCTCTGTACATCTGGGGTTAAATGTGCCAGTGCTTGGGGGTTTGCCTTTTGAACATTGTAACACCTTCTCTGTGGTCATGAGGTCAGGAATTAGCATTTTCTGGGCTGGGGGCAGTTTACCCTTTAACAAATTTGCTTAGTTTCCGAGAATTAAGATCAGAGGTGTGAAGATACTTTCATTAAAAAAAAAGACAGTGTAGAAGCATCTGTCTTCAAAAAATAGGTTCTTTCCTTCTTTCTTCCTAATAAATAAAGAGCAAAAGAAACCACACAAGCTGTAATCTGGGGAGAAAGAGGACTGGGCAGCCCAATGACTGGATCTTTCCTCAGGAGGAAGTAAATTGGTGAACCAGTGGCACTGTGCCTCTACAGTGAGCTGACCAGGAGCATGTTTATTTGTATATAATGATCATAACGACCACTTGCACTATGCAAACTGCCATGTGCCTTTGGAATGCAAAGGTGCCACAGGAACAGGGAGGTAAGTGAGAGAAAAAACTTGTATGCAGTGACAGCTGGGAAATGACAGGTTTGGCATACTCATTTCAGACATATTGCTTTGGATTTTCAAGTCTTTGTATGCAGTACTGGCCTTACCCTGGCAGTTTCAGCACTTTTTATTGTTGAACCGATTTGTGTGTGTTCCCCTTCTGGTGCTGCCTCCAAAGTCAGTCTGTCCTTGGGCTTGGAACCTCCTGGCCAAGGCAGCACCTGGGGTTAGGAGCCATGGCTTTCCTTGCAGCAGGTCTATGGCAAGGGGACTACTTTGGAGGGGTTTGGAGTAGCAGGTTTCCGTCAGGTTGTGTTTATAGAATGAGAGACTGAACTGATTATTTTGGCCTTACTCTCATATACTTATTGTCAATACTTAAATGGCTTTTCTTGGGAGGACTTTGTTCCTTCTTTTGTTCTGAAATTACCAAAGCACTCTCTGCATGTGTCCTTGCTTTTCTCAACAGAGTGAATGTGATGTAGCATCATTTTGGGTGCAGAGACTGTGTTCCTGAGTAATATGTTTTAGCTGAAAATAAGATAAAATAGTACCAACACCTATGCTTCTACAAGGCAATCTCCAGGACCATTGCAGTGTGGAAGCTGTTCACGCTTTTGTTGTGTCTCATTATCCACATAAAACAATGTGGGATTGTACTGGGTGCTGGCAGTTTGATCAGTTTGAGCAGCCATTGGTCTTGGGATTGGTAATTTTCTGGCTTTTGAAAGCAAGCTGCTTGCAAGCAGAGTTCAGATGTCTAGGCAGAGGACTGACCCACCACATACAGGTTTTCAGAGCTGTTGACAAGATTTCAGCTTTCCAGTTCTCCCAGGGAACAGCTGTCCAGGCCTGAGATGGAGCTGCACTTCTGGTTAACCAGAGTTTCTTTTCTGGTATGTGCTGAGAAGTGTGAGTGCCCTCAGGGCACTGAGTGTCTTTATTGTAGCAGAGCTGATTTAGGGTGGTTGGTTCACATTCTGGTGTATCCTGGCTGCCTGTCCTTCTCCTGAGCTCTTCTGGCTCTCAGAGGGTGTAACTGTACTCGGTGCTGGCAGTGCCACGCGTGCTGGCATTGCTGACTCCCTCGCTGGAGGCCAGCCAGGAGCAGGCAGTTCTGTGCAGAGTCTGAGACAAACCACTACAAACGGACATGCAACTCCCAGCTCTGCTCTTCCCTCACCTGTACGGCCTGGTAAATCTGGAAAAGGAGCTTTGTGTCTTGCTGTCCTGCACGTTTCTGCTGGTTTGACTGTGTGAGAGATCTCTGCCATGTGTATGATTGCTTTGTTTGTACTTTGTAGTTACTCAGAGGGGAGTGCAGGTTATATTGCTGCAATATATATATATGTTGCCTTTTTAAAGGCAGAAGTTTGTTGCTTAATTTTGTTATGAGCATGGTTAAAATTGAGAACATAACCATGTTGTATTTATTCCTGTTCTGCCATGACAGCCCAGAGCTGTAACAAACCAAAATGTTACGCTTAGAAGAATTTTCCTCATTTGCATGTGATGTTGACTTAAACTTTAACGCAAAATGGAAGTGTTTTTGTTGTAGTTACATTTTTGTGCAAATGCTTTCTCCAAGTGTGCCCTATGAATCTGATGTGGTTTAGATTTATAGCAGTGCTGAGTGTATTCACTGCCTCAGTCAGCTGTGAGAGCTCTCCCGCTGGGGCCACTCCTCCCTGATGGAAAAGGAGCAGCTGGGAAGGTGCTGTTTCAGGCTCTTGCTAGCATTAAAAAAAAAAAAAAAAGGCAAAAACAAACTCCTCACACGCTTACAATGGAGAGGGGGAAGCAGGCCACGTGACTCCCACCATCCTACCCTATGTCACCATGTGTGTAGGAGCGCTGACTGCTCCTGCCCAATCATGCCTGGAATGCTGCTTGCCACTTGGGCTATTTCTGCTATCTGTCGCTCCCAGGGCTGCAGTGCTAACCATTTGGCAGATGACACATTTTCTTGGAGTTTATGTCTTTGGTTTTTAACTTCTGGCAGTGCCTGAATTGTCGCTGTTCTCCTTCTCCTTTTCTCCTCTCTGTAAAACCATGGCCCATCGGCTGCGGTTTCATTTTGGCTCTGGGAGAAGCAACACGGCCCCCGAATCGGAGATCCTCGCCCGGGAGAGAGAAGATGACTTTTTCATGGCATTCCACACCCTGCCAAGAAGGAGCAGCCCTCACGCCTTCTCGCGGCACGGAGCCGATTGTGGCGGCGAGGGCGATTTACACGAAGTGGGCTCCTTGAAAAGGAGCACATCCATGTTTATCCCGCAGCTGCTGAACGGCATCGACACGCGCCCCACCAGGAGCTCCTCCATGCAGATCTCGCTCCAGCGCAAAGCTGCCGACGAGAGCGCAGCCCTGGAGTCTCCAGAGGAGACGCTTCCCTGTCAGTTCTCAGACTCCAGGGAGCATTATGCACCCCCTGTTGAAAACCACTCTTCTCCACAGGTGACTCCTGAACGTTCTTCTCCCAGGCTGACGGAAGAGTCAGGGCAGCAGACAGATGGAACTGTTTGCTGTAACCGTAGGATAGTTTGCAGTATTCCTGCTAATAACCAGAGTGAGGAGGCTCTGCTGACTGCCCAACGAGAAGAACCAAGTGAGGCGGCTTCGGGTTTAAACATCAGTGGTGTGAGGATTCAGCATCGGGCCTCGAGTGCAGATGTGCCTCAAGTTACTCTACTTCCCTTTGGTCCTGAGGCTCCAGATAACGCTCCCACCCCTGAACCCCGGCGCTGGTCCTTGCAGCATGTGCCAGATCCGTCAGCAAATTCAGGGAAAAAGTTCTTTGTTCTCCAGTTACAGCAGCCACAGACAAGTGGTACAAGCGCGGGAGGTGGAGGGAACTTCGGCTTTACTGGCACAAAAGGGGACAGATTGGTCAGGTACCCTCGGATACGGCTGGAAAGGAGTACTTCCTACCCTGTCCAGCCACCAGCAGAAGGAATTAGCCCCACAGGTGATGGGCTGAATTCAGAACTGCCTGGAAACAGCAGGAACAGGGCAGAAATACCTGGAAGCAATGCGGTAGAGCGGATGCCTCAAGGGCAGGGATGCTTGTTTAAAATCAGACCAGATCAAAACATGAGGCAGCAGCGCTTCAGGATTCTTGTCACGCGTGGGGCTGAAGAACAAAGTCAGGCTGTTGGTAAGGAGGGTCGTGGCACCCCTGCTCCTACGGCAGCCGGCACCGCAGTAAGTATGAGTGTGCTGTGCTGATAACATACGTGTGCTGGTGAAACACAGACTGCCTGACAAAGGCTGCCAACCTGGAGCCAGCTGCAGCACTGCCATTGGTAGTGCTGGAATGTTCTGCCTTTCTGAGCAGCAAGGCACGAATCATCTTTATTTCTGATCGAATGTAACTTTGCTCTCAGTTATGATTGCATCCAGTGTAATGTTTATAGATCTTACTGTCATGTGTTTCTTAATTCACTGTTGTGTCAGCTGGAAAGATTTTTTAAAATCAGAGCATTCAAATAGCCAATTAATGTTCTTGTTAGTTTAGTTGGCTGAGACCTTGCTGCATGAAGAACTCTTCATGCACTCTGGTTTTAGAAACAAATACTTTGGCACTTTGTAAATGTAATGGACGCATATGTACTTCTACTCACTTTAAAAATGTGTATTGTAATGAAATAGTTGTTAAGACTGTGGGAATCTTAGGGGAATTTCAATCAAAATACTGACTTAGTTAAGGTACCAAGAAGTCTAGGGAAAAAAATAATCTTTGTAATTTTTCTTTCCTCCTTCTGAAAGTGAAAAACATGTCATGCTTTTTGTATGCCACAAATCCTGATCTAAGTCCAAGTGCAAGTGGCTGAGCACAGCTCAGTAAAGAGTCTTGTTGTTTGGATTTGCCTTGATTTGGCATTAGGATGGCAAAATTAATCTTCTGGGTTTGCTTTGTTACAGCAGATCAGCCCTGACGGTTGATGTTTTTCAGCCACTTTTTCAAAGCCCAAAGTAGGAACGATACTGAAGAGTTTAGATTAGTCATTTGCTTAAATTGCTTTGCTGTGCAATCCAACACGGCCCACTCGAGTTCCCAGCTCAGGGATGCTGTATTTAGCAGAGCCAGCTCTGGCTCCAGCTGTGGCGTGGTCGCTGAGGAGATTTCAGGCTCCATGGCTCCTGTGCTCTCAGGCACTGAAATGCAGCACAGGGACAGCTGCTCCCTGCAGCAAGGCCAGGGGTGACTCTGCAGCTTTCCCGTGGAAAAGCTTATGGGCTCCATGGTTTTCCAGCCTTTTTTGGAACTCTTCAAAGAGTAAAATAAAAAGAAATCCCTTGCTGGTACAGGTTTGGTTCCAGGACACATAAGAGAGCAGAAAAAAGTTTGTCTGATTTTCCTTTTCCTCCTTATTATCCCTTCCTCCTTTCCCAGGTCAGCTGTTCATGGAGCAGCCATAGCCAGTTCTCCAAGTGGCTGTGGGATGCCAGACCTAGCACAGAGGCAGCAGAGGTTTGCAGAGATGTGCCCTGGGGTCTGTGCAGCAGTTCTCATTTTCCTAAAGGATCTTCCCCTCAAAGTCCCTGCTTTCATCCCCCCTGTAGTAACAATTTCCATCCCAAAGACATGCTTCAGTGTTCCCAGAGGAGAATGAGGAAATCTGTTCTTCTGTGCTTTGGTTTGAGTGACCGTGAGGAATGGATTGAGGCAGCTGTGCAGCGTGGCAGGCGCAGAGGCACTCAGCCCATGGCACTGCATCCTGCAGGGCAGAGACTCTCAAAGCAAAAGAAGTAATTGAAACTTCAACCTTTTTTGTGGTGTTTCTCATCATTGGAGTAAATCCGGAAATACTGTGGGTAGAGATGACAGACTGGGCAGCATGCCATGGGAAGTGTGGGGAATGGAGACATTTTGATGCAAGTTTTGTTGCGTTTTTTGACCACAGAACATCCCTTGTTAAGGTGCCATTTTTAATCTGTCCCACAGAAGTTTGTTTGAAAGATCTATGATGTGAGTAAAGGGAGTGCCTGAAATATCTTAATATCTCTTAAGCTGAGGGGAGAGATTGCCATGGTTTATAGTCGATAGTGTAAAAATAAAATAACTTGGTGTGTCCCAGTGCAAGAAGTTTATGTGTATGTGATTGATATAGGGCCTGGGCTGGGGCTGGGAGCAGCAGCTGCTGCAGCCTGATTTATCTCCGAGCAAACATCCGAGCAGGCGTCTGCAGTCCTGCTGCTCCAAGTGGTTGTGACCTTTCAAATATCTGCTCTTTTAGACAAGTGCTTTTGGGCAGGCAGGATGTCTTTCATTACCAGACAGAGTGAAATATTAAGTAAAGGCTGAGCTCATGTCAAACTGTGAAAGATTTTATTTGCCTGCTCTGATATTTTATATGCCATGCAATAGAATGTCTGGGCACTGTGCATGTCCCAACTGCTGTTGTTTATCATTGGGAGCTGTGAGTGCAGAGCTGGATTTGTGGGAAACACTTCAAAAATGTACTGGACAACTGTTGGAGAGAGCTGACAAAGGCATCTTTGTGAGCAAAATACAATGTGCCCTAACAAAGTGTTGCAGGAGTAGGACTGAATTATACTTAGTAAACAAACAGAAGCGGCACCTCTGGGTTCTGCAAGCCTGCATTTCTCCCAGCTCAGCTCTTCGTCTCCTTTCTTAGAAATAATTTTAGAATAAATATTGTTACAAAAATGCAGAGAATCTATTTATGCTCCAGAGATCCCAGCTGGGATTGGGATGCATAAACTAAAAAGAGCGAGCTCAGATAAGGGGAAGGGAATCATCCTCTAGTGGAAGGTATCCCTGCCCATGGCAGAGGCTTGGAACAAGATGATCCCTTGCAACCCAGCCCGTCCTGGGATCCTCTGTTAAAGGCAGTTCAGCAGTCACAAAGGCCAGAGAGCTGCATTGCAGGGTGCCTGGCAGACTGGCATGGGGGCACCAAACCAGAGACTGAGTGCCTGAACTCTGGCTAGAGCACTGCTCTGGCAACACTTCCTTTCTGTCCAAATGGAAGCAGGGTTGGGTAAATGGGTGTTGGGAACTGTCAGGAAAGGGATGTGATCATGACAATATTAACAAATAAAAGGGCAAATATGCCCAATAACTCATCCTGGTTGGTGTTTACTGTTAGCCTGGTTTGGATCAAAGGCTTCTGATGTGCTGTGGTCCAGGAGATTCATAGTCTATGACATGGAAACCTTGGGGTGGCATTCTCTGAGTGTGTCCATGTACTCCAACAGATGCACATCTTTCTTTCACTGAGAACCCTAAGCTGGATGCAATACTTCAGGTCTTCCTTCTGGGCAGGTCAGTGTGTCCCTTTCAGGCCAGCTGATTGGTGCAGCTCGCCTGCACGCTGGCATTCTTGGGAGGCAGGTGCGTGCCAGGTGCTGGTCACCTTCCAGAGCCTGCTTTCTCCTCAGACCTGCTCAGGACTGATGCAGCTCAAGGGCTTTTCCTTCTGCATTGCACATGTCTGACTTTGCTGTCCTACTTAAGGGGGTGCTCCCTGGACTCTATAAACAGGCATTTCTAGAGGATAAATCATGTGGCCTTAGCTGGAGGTTTAAATGGTTCTAATGAATAGTGCTGTGAATTTCCTGGCTCTCCACTTGCTCTGCAAGGAGTGCAAATGGCCACCTGGAAAGCCTCTGTTCCCTGCAGATAAGGACTTTGTTGACAGCTGCAGGAAGGGGATGATGAATTCCATTCCTTGAGTCTCTTTAGCTTTTCTGTTAAGGACAAAATCAGTTCTTCTCAACAAGAAATCACCTGCCCCCCTTGTTAATTGTAGTGTCCATCAGCTTGCAGGCCTGTTCTGAAGCACTGGCTCTTGGGGAGGGCACACTCAGACCTGGGCAGAGCAGGAGCTGGTTTTCAAGGCAGGAAATACCCAGGACCTGAATAAATTTTGCTTTTTTTCTTCCTCCCCTTTGGGTGGAGGACAAATAATTAATGGCAAGTAGTGTAAATTAGCTTGCAGAATTAAGAAACCCATCTGTAATTTTTAGTCAAGTTTTCAGAGAGTCAAGAGTTGGCACTGCTGTGTTTTTACCTCCTCCCTCAAAATTCCCAGAGCTCCCTGAGATTCTGAATTTTGTGTCAGGCATTTTTCTTTTTCTCCCTGAAAACTGTGTGTATGGGTATTTTTCTGTGAAGAAACCAGAATAGAACTTTGAGCAGCAGAGATGGAAATAGTATCACTTTTTAAATAGCCGTAAGAAACTCTTTGCTCCTGCCTGGAAAATCTGTATGTGAGTTTGGGTACACAGCAAATCTCTAAAGTGGAGAATTTATCATGGAAATGCTGACACGGATTTAATGGTGCAGGTGCTAGCCAGAGCTGCCTTGGTGCACATCTAGCCACAGAAAATTACTGATAAGAAACCAGAGAGGGTTGGTTGCTTTTTGTGCTGTTCTGCTGCTTTTCTATATGAGAAAAGCTGTCAAGTAATGATGAGTCTCAGAATGTGACTGTTTTGCACACATAAACAGAAGTTCTGCACGTGAACTGAAGTTTTTAGTTCAGCAGCTATTCCAAAGCCAAATCTACCCTGTTTAGTTAGTTTGCAGATTAAATCTCATTGTAAAATATATTACTGCATCTCTTCATCTGAAGTTCCATGCTTTTATGTATCTTTTCAGCTACCAGGATGGCATTGGGAGCTTCCAAAAGTCAGCAGTTATGTACAGAAAAATAAATGAATTAAACCAGCATGATGACCAGCCAGGTTTTTGTCTGCAAAAGGAATGAGAAAATGAAAAGGGTGTGTGGGAGAAGTTCCAGAGCTGAAGGCAAAGCAATGAGATGAGTTGTTCAAATAAAATAAAAATTGCACTGTGTGCTGTGGTGTGAGTACAGAGCTCTCAGTGCTTCGGTGGAAAGCTGCAGCTTCCCTTTCAGCCTGGGCTGGAAATAACAACTTCCAGGCTGTATTTTATGGATTCTGGAAAATAATGTTTATAACTTTGTTGTAAGGTGGGAGTTTTATCTTCAGTGAGAGAGAGATTCAGCTCTGAATGTCCATGGCTTGACATGATTGTCAGCTTTGTCTCAAGTGCTGTCATTCACCCTGTGGAAGCAGGGCAAAGGAAGACCCAAACCCCTCGGAGCTGTAAACTGAGCTCTGTCTGACCATGCCTGTGTGGGAGAGCTGTGCAGGAGTGCTGCCAAGGGAAGGGGATGTGCATCTGGAAGGACAGGCTGTGCTCCCAAAAGGTTGCTTCTATTTGCGTGGCAGCCGTCGGGGAAGGAAAACCTGCAGATCCATCTGTGTTTTCTGCTGCTCCTGGGGCTGCCCCTTTGCAAAGGCTTTGCTGCTTCTGTGGCACTGACATGGTTATTACTGAATATCTGCTCACTCTGTTGAATTGCACTGGGAAGTGTGCGGAGGATTTTCTCCTGATTTCAGGATGAACAGTGCTGTGGGATTATTGTTCAGCAGGCACCTCAAAGGTGTTTTATTTTACAACTAATCTTCTGGTCATTAATTTTAGAGAACAAATCTGATGCCGACTCTGTGATTGCTTCTGTCTCTTACCATGTGTGTGTCTAATAGTGTCTCTCCTCGTTTCTGCCCCTTTTGCTCACCAGTCGCTCATGTGTAGTCACACCTACAGCATTAAAAAAGAACAGGTAAAATGGGAAGTATTAGTAGTTGAAAACAAAATTAATTATTAGCTTGGATGTTATCCAGGGCCTAAATATACTTTTGTGAGTCAGCTCTGTGCATAAAAATTGCATAATGAAATAAATTATATTTCCATTTTCGAGCGGTTGCCTTGGCTCTGATGTGAGGCTGGATACCAGCAATTTCTGAAAGGGTTTAGTTACACATGAAGTATGAAAAAGAGGTTTTCAGTAATCAGTTAATTTGTGGTGACGTTATTTGAGGTCTGTTAAATTTTTTTAATTTACTGTGTAAAAGTACCTGATCTTAACTGAGCAAGTGAAATACAGTTTTTTGGTTGTTTGCAAATGTGGGGAATGGCATGCTGGCTGAGTAGGGAAAACCTTCCAGGAACCGTTGCACTGTGGGAACTGGTCTTAAGAGATTTGTTTTGGTCTGATGTCACCATTTTTTAATATCTTTTTGGCCCTGCAGCAGTGGCCCAATGCAAATGTCTTAAAGGAAAGCAAACCTTACCTGCTTTATATTTAGTGAAAGAACTGAAATTAATCTACTCTTGCTCTTGCCATCCCCCCAGTAAGCCTCGCAGTGTTTTCTCCTTCGGGAGTTAACATTGCATTTTGCTGGGTTTTGGGGATTTTGTTGTTCCTTAACTAAGGTTCAGTTAAGAAGAAGAGGGAGAAGGGTTTCTGTAGGGGCTTTGGTTGCTTGGTTGTCTAAGCTTGTAAATGCTGTGAATTCAGTGTAGTTAACCAAGTGCCCAACTTTCACCAGGCTGTAGGTAAGAATGTGAAATAGTTTCCTTTCCCATGGAATAGATGTATTTCTATCCCCCGGTAGGACCTGATCTCTCTGAACTGTCTCAGTCGTGTTCTCTGGCACTGCTCAGGAAGGCTGGGAGGGGACGGCAGCCGGCATGGGTGGGATGGTTCCTCGTGCCCCCAGGTGCTGAGCTGGCTGTGCTGGACAGTGTTTGTGGCTCCAGCAGTGAGTTCCAGGGGGCCTCATCGGGCAGGTGACATCACTCGGGTTCCTTGTGCCAGGTGCAGCCAAAACAGATGCGGGAAGGGGAGGGAGGAAGGAATGCGGAGCCGCGGGTTGGCAGCGCCAGCTCCATTCTCCACGGGGCTGATGTGGGAATTGGCACCGTGTGTTCCCTTCCCAGCACAGGCAGGCTCCTGCAGAGGGTTTCTGGGAGCTTGGAGCTGGCCAGAACTCTTCCTTGCCTTTCATTCTGCTCCTAAATTTAATGGGCATTGGCAGTTCTGACCAGACGTTTGCAGCCGATAGTGCTGGAGTTGTGGCTTTTCTGGTTTTTGCTCTAATCAAATCATTGTGCAGAATTCCAGAATAGAAACAAAATAATTTTTAAAAAAATGTGTGTGGCAAACTTTTCAAGCTTTTTCCTGTGTTCTTGATTTTTCACCCAGAGAGTTCATATTGCCAGTTACCCACTGGATTTTCAACTGACTGCAATTTAAATTCCCCACCATAAAAAATGTGGCAGTAAATATTAGTGACTGATCCCCATGAACTAGTCAATATAATCTTGGCTCTCCTTTCCGTTACAAACAAATGTCTTGTTGCTAACCTTTAAAATTGAGCAGGTGTGGAGGTTCTTGGTCTCAGCAAAGAAAAATGCTTGAACATGTGTAGGTGTAAATGATGATGAATTTACAGAAGTTAAGGAGTAGTTAAGTTAATGTCCTCAGCATGAAGTACCTCACTGTTCCCTCTGGTCAGTGCACAGCCATGTTTCCCCTCAGGGTTCTGATTATTAGAGTGCACTCTTGTGTCACAGAAAAGTGGCCTTTAGAACTCTTACAGTGGATCTTGCTTTTTTCCATAGCATAAGGAAAAACATTAAAGCAAAAATACGATGTCAGGTATTGCCAGGCCTAATGCCTTCTTGAGTGTAAGTGCTGCTGGGATCAGGCAGTTGAAAGAACGTACTTAGTACCTTTGGAAAATTCAGGCTGAGTAAATGTCAGCATGCCTTCCCTGATTCCATTCCAGCAATCTCATTTCCCTGCCTGCAGAGCCTTGCACGACTTTGATTTCCCTGCCACCGCTTCTCTGTTGTTTAACCTCAGCCCACATACCCAAAGCCCTGCATCATGATCCAGAAAAGGCTGGTGATGTTCCTGATGTAACAGAGCTGGATGCTTGACAGAGGTGCTGCCTGGGGCTGCTGCTCCCAGTCATCCCTGGCAGTTTATGGGGCACTCACACTGTTGGGGAGAGCAGAGTTTTCACAGCACTGCTGCAGTCTTAGGATGTCATTTTTTAACCAAAGGCCTGATCCTGCCTTATTACTGAGGGGAACTTAAAATACTGCACTTTGCTGGACTGTTGCTAATAAAGATGTGCACCCTCAGCTTCCCCAGAGAGAGAAAGTTCAGCTGGGCACAACAACCACCACACTGATGTGGGAACCACAGCTGGTATAAATGTGTGTGTGTGCCCACAGGGGGTTTTTGGGGCTTCATTTGGTTCCAAACTGTCCCTGCTCCCGTGAGCTTGGTTTGTCATGCTCAGGTTACAGTGGGGATTACTGTGGGTGTGAGGCTGCTCTGAACTCTTGGGAGTGGCTGATGCCCCAGTGCATGGGGTGGGTAAGGAGAGGGGGGAATGGCAGAAATGTCTCTGCTGAATGGAAAACTGGGGACTTTTACTTCACTGTGAGTCATTTCTATTATTTTAGTGCTGCTTTGCAATGAGCAGTGTGCATATCAGGGAGAGGAAATTCAGGAATAGTGCTCAGTAATGAAGGATGTTACGTCAGTGTGATGGATGACTAAAATTTCATTGTTCAAAGAGCAGTTCTTTGCTGCAGAGTTCTTGAGAATTATTCTACTTTGTATGAAGAATGCCAATAAATTTGACCAGAATCATGGGAGAGTTGCAGGGAGAAGAATCATTAGTTAGAAAAATTCTAAAGTACATAGTGTTGCTTACTCAGCATGTCTCTGCAGAATATATTGTACACATGATGCCTCTGGAAGTGATGCACTCCTAATCCCTCTATTTTTCAAGCTATTTATTAAAATAGCAGTTCCATTTTTGACCCATTTTGATAGAGAATCTATGGATTTCTGTTTTGTCTCTCTTCAATTCCCACAGAAGTCACAGTCTAAGCAATTTTCTTTCCTCAGCTGCCTTCTTCAAGTTGCAGGAAGGGGTGAAAGTGTTTTAACCTCCCTGTTAAAGCCAACTATCCTGCTGCTCATCTTCCAGCACACTTGCAAAAGCTGCATACATTCTGCATCTCGAGTCCTTCAGATCTCGGTTGCTGCAGTTCTCCAGGAGATATTAGAAGCACTGGAATAGCTTTAGGGGGAATAAAAGTCCCCCTAGCACAGGAGAGCATTTCTACTCTTACAGTACTAGGCTTTTCTGAGGGTTGTATTTCTGAACTGCTTTCTGCCAAGAAAGCAGTTACACAGAAAAATTGGTCATGACAGATATATAGTGGAATCCAAAACTCTGAATATATCCAAAAATCTGAACTGCTGTTGATGAGAAAAAGAAACGGAGAAAGTAGGACATTTCTTTGAGCAGAAGGAAAAGGTAGGATAAATGGATAAGTAGATTACTGCAGAGGGGAGGAGACCAGAAGAAATGGTGGTGGAGACAATAAAGAGGTCTGTTGTTTGGATGGTTCCTGGTGTCTGCAGCAAGACAACATTAATGAACAATTTGCCAGCTAATTACACTCTTTTTGTTCTGCTCAGCGCTGTGCAGCACAGCAGAGCTCCTCCATCCTCCCTGGCCTGCTTGCTAGGATTGGCAGGAGCAGTCCCAGCTCCAGGTGCCTTCCCTCTAAGAATACTTGTGCTGGGATCCCTGGGGCTCTGGGATCCCTGGGGCTCTGTGGGGCTGTGCCGGAGCAGGGAGCTGCAGTGTGTTCTCGGCACCTTCCCAGGCGGGAGCACTGCCAAGATGAGGCTGAACAAATAAAGGTTTTGGGGGGCCCCTGTGCAAGTTCCAAGTAGTAAAATGCAGCTGTTTGTGCTTTGGAGAGCCACCAGCCCCCCTTCCTTGGAACAATCCTCCTGCTGTAAACCTGCCTTCGTTTTGTTTGCTAGCTTTACCAAGCTGGCCTCACATCTACAGTTTCTCAACTTCAAATGCTATTTTTTTTGAAACTGTGTGCCTTTTGACTTCTCAGCTATCAAAGGTATGCAGGTGTTTGTGTTACACACCGTGTGCCACAGCTCTGCACGTACTCAATGTACTTGGCTGCTGCTTCTTTGCTCTTTTGAAGAGCAACATTTCCTAAACTTGGTATGAGACTTACTTTCTTGCATTATTTTCTGCCTCTGTAACTCAGGTAAGGAAGGTGGCTTGAGGGCTCTGAGCAAAGTTTCAGGCAGAGTTCTGTGGAAGACTGTTATTGGCGCAGTGCCCTTCTCCTGCCGTGCCACAATGTGTGTGGAGAGGGCAGGGGAAGGTTGGCTCCTGCTGGGCAGAGCTCTGTGCATGAGCTGCCGAGGTGCCACCAGTTCATGGAGACATGAACTGCTCTGGCCACGTCAGCGGGGTCCTGAGGTCGGTGCTGCTGCCCATGCTGCAGCTCTGGGACTGCTGTGGGAGTGCTGTTTGGGTATCACAGGCTGCAATTACAGGGATTGCAGAGGGCAGGGTTTGCTGTTACACAGAACAGATTATTGTGCAGAATGTTTAGAATTTAGTGATGCCTACTGACTCTTGCATTGGGAACTTGAGCCCTTCCATTGTGCCTCACTGTTCTTTCCTGGGCAGTTTCATTGTAACTTCATAAGAAGATTGTTTTATTTTTGTTCTGAGGGTTTTTTTCAATGGCTCCTTCATTTCTTACAGAACATGGGACAGAAGTTGTCCTAATACATTTACTTTGTTACACACTTTCTACCTGTTCTTTCACTTCTGTACATTGATTCTGTTCCTCTTTTCCACATCTCACAGCTCAGGTCTGTTTTAAGTATCTCAGCCATCAATTCCTTCTTTCAGCCATTGCTACTCCTTTACTTACACTGATTTGTTCAGTGTCTAAGGAGGAATGGATTCCCATCGTTGCAGAGGCTGGTGGTAATGCAGCAGTGGTAATAATAGCAGGTATTCTCTCTATCCATCACAGGTAGAGAGGAGCAGCCTCCTGTTTGCAGCCCTTCTGTGTGTTACACCTTGCATTACAATGGGCAGCTCAGTAATGAACAGAATAAGGTTTAACTGGTTGTATTTTCCCTGACGTTCCGAGTTTGCTTGGCTGTTACTGTGTTTCAGGAGTATGTCAGATCTTGGCAGGGGTGCCCAGTGTTTTTTGGTATGTTTAAATAAGCAGTGGCAGTGCAAGAGAAATAATTCAGAATTTAAATAATTGATGCTTGTCTTGCAATTTGCTTAATTCATTTAAGAACTGATCCAGCTGTGATTGTCCATGTGTGCCAGAAAGGAGACATTTCTCCCTCAGCTGTGATGATTCTGGAGCACCACTGCCTCATCTGGGAAATTGCAGCTGAGGACATAATCGATAAATCTCAGTTGTGGTTTGGCTCCCAGGCCCAGGGGCCGCCTGCATGTCCCTGGTTCTGTGGTGTCCCAGGCTGCAGAGCGAGGGGTGTGTGACACTGGGAGCCTCGTGCAGTGCCTTGTCCTCCCCTGTGCCCAGTGCGTGGCACTGACACCCGAGCGGGCACTAATTGGGTCGTAAAATGAAAGTTGAGAGGGAGAGCGCCAGGGAACTCATCTGACACTGCTGTATTGAGCTGCCTGGACGAAAAGTCAGGGTTTGTTTACTCTGGTGGGAAGGAATAACAGGAGATCATTGTTTAGGAAATAACCCACCTGTGTAGTTTGTTCTACCTGCACTTACAGATTTGGAATAGGAAAACCACTCCCCCACACACATCAATTAGGGTTTTTTTTCTGTGGTTACAGTGCAATATTTTTGACTAAGAAAATATCAGTGAAAATATAGCCAGGTTGCAGAGATCCACTGTGTAGTCAGTTGCCATTATTAGCAAATGAATAATGGAATTTTAGTTATGCTTGGGAAGTGCTGCTGAAAATATTTTGCTTAAGAAAGAAGCAGTGACAGTGGTAAGTGGCAGAATTTCTGAAAGTTCATATAAATTAAGAGAATTTTATTGCAGTTCAGTTAGAAAGAAAAAAAATTGCTGAAACCTGCCAGCTAAGAATTTTAGTAATCATATCGTCAAATGATAGAGAAATATCATAAAAGTATCATTGTAACTTTACCCATGAGAATGAGATCAGGGAGTTGATAAGTCTGAGGTGTAGAGAGACATCTGTAATAGCTAATTAGTACTTTTAGGTTTTAGTCAAGAGCAGTTAAATGTGCTTTGTTTCAATTAATAAAATTATGTTTTGCTGCTAGTTTTTTGGGGTTTTTTAATCATTAACAATACTTTCATGGACACAAATCTTTGTTTTTTGGGGAGTCCTTTTCATTTTTAAAGCCTTTGGTAAAAGTACAGTTCAGAAGAGTTTTCTGTTCAGGTGAGACGTGGTTTTCTGTAGCTCTGTGGTAAAGCAGCAGTGCTTTCTGCTCTTGTATTTTTTCTGTTGATGTGTGCGGCTCTGTTGTATTTGTGCTGGGAAATATGGTGCTGTCTGAGCCAGACAGTCTGGACCACTCCTGGAGCAGTTTCCCAGGACTTGGCAGCGATGGCACGTTGCATTTCAAGTGCAGGGTTTAAGTACTGCATCAGGAAAATTGGCTTAATTTGTGCTTAATTTTTCACTTTCATTCTACCAGGGTGGCTGCTGAGTGCTCAGTGGAGGGGAGAATGTCCTCTTGAGAGCCTGGGACTTAGCTTTGCCAGATGGGTTTATCCCATCTTGCAAGGTGCCTTTGGCTGTCGGGGTCAGCAGGTTAAAGCCAGCTGCTGTGTCCCCAAGGGCTGGATTCCTTGTCCCCTCTCTCCCACCAAACCACTGCTGGTACACGTACCACATGGTGTTCCCATGAGCATCCTTCACAACCACTCTCGCCAGGGCTGCAGTGATTTGAAAAGCTTGGAAATAACTTGACTGTAATATATTTAGAATAAGTAGATAAGATAAGATGAACCTCAGCAGGCTGTTCCCACCTGGATAATAATTGAGGCATATAGCTGTGTGCTGAAGGGTGGTTGTGGTCTGAGAAAGGTGTGAACTCTGGTTTCCTTTAAGGCTTTAAAAAAAGAGTTAAATTTGCTGTAGGGATCATGTCTGCTTGCTCTGAAATGAAGCAATATCTGGGTTGGAATGCAGCATCAAACAGTGCCCAAAAATAGTACACAACAATGTTCAGGTCAGGAAGCTGGGAACTTCCTGATCATCTCAAAATCCAAGGGAACTGTAGATGGTCAGAGTGTTATTGGAGCGTTGTTACCCAGCCTGGTGCCTGGCCAGGGACCCAAGGCACCTCTGAGAGCTGCAGCTTTATCCCAGGCTTTTCCTCCTGGCTTGCAGCTTGGATAGGCACCAGATTTCAGCCTAATTTTTACATGCATTTGGCTTGGGAGTGTCACCTTGTTACCTCGATGTCCTATGATGAACAGTTAGTTGTTTCACATTCTGAGGTATTTGGCACAAATTAGAATTTCCAAGTAGTTTTGTTGGTTTTTAAAGCTTTTTCAGTCACTGACTACTCATTACACTTAATGAAGTGTTTCCTTGTGTTTTTCCATTGTCCTTCACTGGACAGCTGAGCTCTTGGCTGTTGTTGGGATTCAGTGATGAGCAGGTTCCATTGCAGTGTCTGTGCAGGTGTGAGGGATCCCTCACACATTCAGGAAAATTCAGTGCACAGAACACCTACCGTGCCTGGTGTGTGTGAGCCTGGTGATGCTTTCCCACAGGATCAATGCATGAATGAGCGAGGTGCTTGGACAGCTTTGGGTTTCCTGAACCGACTGGGGGTATTTATGTCTCTGCCAAAACACTGATTACCTTTCATTTCAAGAGAAAATGGGACAGTGTCTAACTTTTTCCTCTTCCACAATAAAAATGCTAAACCAGCCTCACAGGCAGAACGGGGGATGCTGAAACTTTGTAAAATTGCTCTGGAGTGTTAAAGGCTAAATAGGAAATTTTGGGCTAGCTCTTGTTATACTTGTGCTTTGCAGTGAGACTGTAACAAAGCAGCTGAGCCCTGCCCCAGCCCTGCCTGCGTGTGCTTGTCCTGCTGCCCACACAGAGTTCCAGGTGGGGCAGGAGCAATACTGAGGGAGCAGTGGCATTGGAGGGGTCACTCCTGGTTGGGAAAAGTCCCATCCTGTGCCTTTGTTGTGGATTACTCACTGCCCAGGGCTCAGACTGGAGGAGTTAGCAGTGGGATACTGTGATATGCAGCTGAACAGGGTGCTGCCTTGGGTGGTTCTATGGATGTTAGTGGCAGAGAGTTTCCCTAAACAGACATTGTTATTGTTGCCTTTTTCCCAGCCTGGAAATGAAACTCCGGGTAATTTTAGTAAGGAGGTAATACAAAAAGGGATCTTTTTTTTGAAGGCCTTCCGGAGCAGTTATGGAAAGATGTCCGCAAAAGCCCACCCCCCTCCCCAGGAGTGAGTACATTTTTATAGGTGTTAGGAAATTAGCATAACTGATAAAAAACACTGATTAGGAGGACAAGTGGTGATGCAATTCCCCCCCAGGCTGAGCCCCCCATTAGCACCAGGTGTATTTTGTCCATAAAATGTATCTGGAGGAGTTGTGCTCAACCTTGGTTCCCAGGAAGAACCAAGGTAGTACAGGACCTCGTACCTCCCAGGGCTTGGAGCTCTGGAATTTGTTTTGTCTTTCTGCATAGGGAGAGGCCATGGAAAAAGTACTGGGAAAACTAGCTACTAATACAATAGGTGACAGAGTTACAAATATACGTGTGAAGAATACAGAGAACATAGAAAAGAAAGAAAAGGCAAAACCCAAATGGCATCATTATAATGAGAAATGGGAAAAAGAGGGCAATGGAAAAGGTTCCTGTGGCTCATGAGGTGCCTTTGCTGGAAGTAGGAAGCCCCAAAGTGAGAAAATCTAAATTTTAGGGCTGTGGTGGCTTGCAAGAGAAAATTCTTTTCACAGAACAAAAATACTAAATATTAATATACCAGCCTCCCTTCCCCCCACCTTTTCTTACAGATGTATGTGTACAGACAAGTGTTACATAAAGACTGAGTTTTCCAAGAGCCCTAGTTCTGGCAAAGGTGACCATATCCATGCAGAATTAGATGAAGAAGTAATTCTGCTTACAGAGCTGGCTGGGACTGAAGAGTTTCCAGTTCTGCTGTAAGCTCCAAACATATTTTGTTGGTTCATCTTCTTTAAGGCTGCTTCTAATCTACCTGGGCATTTTCTGTATCCATGAGTTGTGTTTTTCTTGAGCTAAAAGCTGCAGGAAGAGATGTAGCAATAGGCGTATATTTTCTTCAGAGTGGTTGCTATTGAGGTGACTGTATTGAAGCAGGAGGTGGGGAGTACTTGGCATTTGCCAGTATTAAGGGGAAAACATGTTAGTTCCCTAAAAACAGGGCATGCCACCAGGTTTTTCTAGTATTTTCTAGGAAGAAGATTAACAGTCAAAATTCTATAATGGGAAATCTACTCACTGTTTTGACTTTAAATTGTAAAAACCACAATCTCCTTGGTGCTTTTTGTGTTTTCTGTAGCATCCAGCACAGCAGGATGTGTCCATTCTGTGGAGATCACAAAACCATTCTGTCATCCTATCTTTGTAGTAGAAAAAGAATTGTTATGATGTTATCATATAAAATATGAATTTTAATATTAAACTTAATGCTCTGCTATGAGAAATATGTAAACTTGGCTGTGTAGCAGCAGCCTGCACTTCCTGGAATTCCATGCATAGCATGGTTATAAATAGGCAGCAGGTTATTTGGGAATCACTGGGGCTGATATCTGGTGTCACAAACAGTATCTGGGAGAAAATGCATTCCCTGGTCAATGGTTGGGTTTGGTCTTGAAAATTCCGGTCTGAGTGAATCCCAGGTGTCCCTCGAGCACAGGGCCCAGGTCCCACAGCAGACACCTGTGTGCCTCTGGTGTCCTTTGGTGTCCTTTGGTGTCTGTGTACCAATGTGTCCATGCCTTGCCTTTGTGGGTACCAGCCCCAGGCTAGACCCAAATGCTGGCACTCGCCCCGTCGGGGTGAGCTGCTCCCACCATGGGTAAGTGTGGCATTGTCAGTCAGGAAGGGAGGCTTGGATCTGTCCCCCATCAACAGGGAACCACCTGGGGGGCTCTGGGTTGGCTTTGGTGGTTCACCCCCAGGCAGAATTGTGTCAGTACCACCACATGAGCTGTGGGATCAGGAACCTGTTTGGAGTGTCATGAGAAATACTGTGCTCAGATAAATTAATTGGAACAACAAATAATGGGCAACAGTGGGCTGGGGTAGAAACCAGTGATTCCTAAAATAATAGTACTCACCCATCTTTCTTTTTGCCTCATTGTGACTAGATTGATATTTGTTGGTTTTTTTGCCTCCCTGATGTAAGTTTACTTTCTGTGTGACAGACCAGAGACGACTTCCTGGGCCAGGTGGATGTACCACTCAGTCACCTCCCGGTAAGCACCAGAGCTCTGCAAACCCTTGGGGCTGTTACAGCTGATTGCACACACCACTGACATTCTCCTAAAGCCAGCAGAGCCTAAAGGAAACTGTTACGGACAACCAGGCCTCACCTGCACAGGGACAGGGAGATGCACTGTCTGTGCATGGAAGGGATGCAGTCTCTGTGCACAAAAAGCTTCATGAGAGCAGATTTGCTTCAGCAAATGCATGAAAAACCAAAAGGTTGCCAGAACTATGTCATCTGTTCATTATTTTAGCTGAAATTGAATTCTTTGCCAGCAGTAAGAGTTCAATAGCAATCAACTGAAAGTAATTGACACTGGATTTGAACCATTTTATTGTCAACAGACGTGTGAGGTGCTTGGTTTGAGGGTGGTAATGCTTGTTTCTGTTTCCTAATTAATGGAGGAATTCAGCGTAAAGCTGGTTCTGTAATTCTATAAAGTTCCAGCTGTCTGGTTTCCCCTCAGTAGCCAGGATTCTACATGGGCTGCAAAATTAGATGCTAAATTAAGTGCAATTTCTATTTATAGATTGATAAATAGGAATAAATATATATGTGTGGGTATACACAGTGATTGCTTTAGCCTTGGTACAAACGTTTCTGATACCATATACTCTGTTGGATGACTAACACTGGCTAAATGTAGTTAATATTTTTTAAATGTTGTGCATGTTAATCTTAACATCTGTGACCTTGCAGGGCTTTTTATGTGAATGGGTGAAGTTATTGCAGTTTTTACATCAAAATAAGGTGTCAGTTGAGCATAACTGGCTTTTTGTGTTGGATTTTGACTTCTTGCTATTGATGGATGTTACTGTAGGAGAAAAATGGCTTTGTACTGACTTGCACAGTGCTGCTTGTTTAGTTGTATCTGTATGGTTGATCTGGAGTCTGCACCTGGTGTGTTGGGTTATAAACTGTAACAATGGAAAGCCACCAGGGAAGGATCAGGAACACTTCATGGTGACAAAGGTACTGTTCCCTTCTCATGGGAGCTCTTGTCATCCGAGCTGTGCTGTGCAGGATTGCTTGCTCTGGGCTTGTGCGGATATCTCTATTTATGTATCCTTATGCACAGACAAGATCTGAATAGCCCTGCTGGAACAATGGCAAGAGTCCTTTTCCCCTCAGACATTTTCCATGGCAAATCTGCTGTGTCTCAGAGCAGTCCTTCCCTCAGAGGCTGTGACCTTGGGACCTCCCCAGGCACTCCCTGTTCCAGGGAGGGTTATCTGGTGGGAAGGTGTGTGAGCACACTGGCTCTGGGAAGCACACTGTGCATCTACAGTCATTCTTCCACTGCCTTGATAGATAAATACATTGGGATGGATTTATTAACAAATTAATAATCAGCTTTCTCATCCTGCTGATTTGTAAGTCCTTGTTTCTCCAGTCCCAGCTAATTACTATTGACAGAATTCGGGAAAACATACAGCTCCTCACTGGGAGCATGTCCCTTCCAGCTGAGCACTGAACAGCAGTGCTGAATCATGCATGCCTTGGTATCCTGCTGAGCTTGTTAAAATCTGCATCTCTGAGCAAACGGGCAGCCTGTCTCTCCCAGAGAAAGTGGGCACTGGTGGGGGCACAGGTCAGGCACTGAGAGGAGAGGCTGCGTGGCATTTGGCTGCCAAGTATAACACAGTTCATGCTTCAAGTTCAGATTAAAGCTCCCCAGACAATTGTGTATGGTTTCATCATCCTTTTCCCTTGGCATCTGTAATTCCTCATTCTGTACCTACAGCAGCTGTGTGTTCACACATGTGAAGGATGTGACTTACTTGGTAAGAAAGCTGAAATTCTCGAGGAATAGAAAGTTTCCAAGATTCCAGGCTTTAGGCAACTTAGGATTCAGTGGAAACCAGAGATGTAATTTGTCAGCCTGTTGTATGAATGTTCTTTATGTGGCTGGACTTGTGGGCAAGCCCTTTAATTTGCCATTTTCTCCACTGCTTACAGACTGAAGACCCAACCATGGAGAGGCCATACACATTTAAGGATTTCCTCCTCAGACCAAGAAGGTGAGTGGAAGGACCTTTAAAATACTTCTTTCTTCATGGCTTTTTCATTTGCAATTATTTAAGAGTTGTTAAATGCAATATACCTCCTTGTCTTGTAGCCACAAATCTCGTGTGAAGGGTTTCCTGAGACTGAAGATGGCATATATGCCCAAAAATGGTGGCCAAGAGGAAGAAAACAGTGATCAGAGGGATGACTCTGAGGTAAGGCTGAATCCTCATGGAAGGATTCAAGAAAAACTGTAGAGTCAGCTGCACGTGAAGGATAAAGCCCTGGAAACAGAGTTGGCAGTTGGTTCTCTTTGGCACCAAGGCACCAGGAGAACACCCAGCCACCTTTGGAAATCCCTCTTTAATAGTGATGGGCATTGAGCTCTTTTCTTGTTGAAATGAGGGGCACACTGTAACCACAGAGGTCTTTTTCCTTCATTCCTAAGCATGGCTGGGATGTGGTGGATTCCAGCGATGCCGCATCTCAACGTCAGGAGGAGCTGCCACCTCCTCCGCTGCCTCCTGGCTGGGAAGAGAAGGTGGACAACCTGGGGAGGACTTACTACGTGAATCACAACAACAGGACCACCCAGTGGCACCGACCCAGCCTCATGTAAGCAGCCGTGGGCTGGGTGGGATGGAGAACCAGGCTGAGGCTCATCAGAAAGGAAGAGGAGTTTTGTTTATGCCTGAAAGAGACTTCTCGCCCCCAGCAGATCACAGAGACGCAGGGTGTTCTGGGATGGCAGGGAAGGCAGTGCAGTAACAACGCACCTTAGAATATTAGGGGACAGATTAGGAATTTTTCAGTAAGTAATTTAACAGGAATAAAGTACTTTGTTCATAGAGACTGTTGAAGAGGTAAGGAAAAAAGTTAACTCTGTTAAGTTTTAATGAAGTTGAACAGATTCGCTTTGAGGAGATCCTGGTTGTTATTCTGTGAATAGGCTTCATTCCCTGGATGTGCTATCAGAGAGGCCTGCAAGCTGTGGTGATACCTTCTGAAGATTAGATTTAGCAAGCTGTGGCAAGCTTACATTTTACAGAGTGTGAATAACTGACAGTGTTAAGAGTTATACTGAGATGATATATTTAACCTGGCGCTGCCAAGGCCATTGCTAAACCATGTCCAAGGAAGTGCTGGATCCCCAAGCAGTGGACACGTTCAAGGTTGGGCTCCACAGAGTGCTGGGCCGTCTTGTCTAGGCCATGCTTTCCCTGCCAGGAGAGGTTGAACCAGATGACCCCTGAGGTCCTTCCCAACCTGCTGTTCTGTGATATTTGTGAAGTGCTTCCAGTTTTCTTTTCTTTCAACTGAGGGATTAAACAGTCTCCTAATTATAAAGCTTGATACGTGCATGAATAATGGTTTTTATAATCGAAAGCATTACCGAGGTTTTGAAGGTAATGGACAAAATGGGGACTTAGTTTAACTTGGGTTATTTTCTTGTTCTTTTCTCTTTCCCATGCTGGGTTCCCCCCTGCAGCGATGTGGGATCCGAGTCAGATAACAATATCAGACAGATAAACCAAGAGGCAGCTCACAGGCGGTTCCGCTCACGGCGCCACATCAGTGAGGATCTGGAGCCAGAGCCTATGGAGAGTGGAGACATTCCTGAGGTAGGCCTAAGCCTTGGCCTGAGGGAGCTGACTGCACTTTGAGCTGCCGTGTTTGTCACGTGTGAGCTCATTACACACAACACAGAGCCGTGGTTTTATATGGCACTTGTGGAGATTGCCTTGGGAAAATGGCAGCAGCACCAGCAGCACCATGACAATGCAGGCAGAGCCACACTGCCAGGGTCCCGTGCTGCTGCAGCTGCCTGCTGGCCTATGGACAGCACTGAGTCCTGTGTCAGTGCTGGGAGAAACATTTATCATTCCAAATTGCTTGATAAATGATAGAAAGAAGGGAAGTGGACTGGCTGGAGCTGCCCTATGCTTCAGTTTTCTGTAGTGCCTTGATTTAGGGTGAAGAGAAGCTATTGTTTGTGTGTCGGGCACAGTGAGGTGATCACACAGAAGGCAAAGGGAAAGAAGACTTGCTCTGTATAAAAGCTGAACTTAGTTTCTTCTCTTTCATTAGCCTTGGGAAACCATTTCAGAGGAGGCAAGTGCCAGTGCTAGTGGGGATTCCTTAAGCTTGTCACTGCCACCTCCTCCTGCATCTCCAGTGTCCCGGACCAGTCCTCAGGAGCTGTCTGAGGAGCTGAGCAGAAGACTCCAGGTCACTCCTGATTCCAATGGGGAACAACTCGGCTCTTTGATTGTATGTAACGTGTAATCTGTAAACCTCTAGTGCACAAATGTGCAATTCTTTGGCATAACCTGAATCACTTCATGCATGGGGAGCCATTGCTGGGCTCAGGAAAACCTGAGCATGCAGTTAAAATTCCCTTCCAAAAAATGCATCACAGCTTCACCATCAAGCAAACTGCCTCAGACAACAGAATTCCTTCTGTGTGAGTTTAACTTTGGACTCTGCTACTGTTAGACCTTTAGTGAAACAAAATATATGAGAGTAGAGGGTATCAAGCTAAGAATTTCCAAAGGAAAGGGAAGAACAAAAAAATGGTCTCTGTATTTGTGTTATCCGTTAGTCAGATACCATGAAAAAATCAGGATAATACATGTACAAGTGAGGCACTTGGGCTTGTGTTGTTGTTTAGTAGCCCCCCACTGGTTTTACTGCAGCTGTGTCAGTGCTGTGTTTTCCTGAACACCGCTCAGCCCTGGAGTGCCCAGCTGGACTGGTGGGGAGGAATTACATTGTAGTGTCAATCAGACATGATGCGTGTCTGCTTTTTTAGGGCGGTTTGTTTCTAGTTCACAATCGTGAAGGATGAGTCTTCAGAAAAGACACAACTAATGCAGAAGTTAGCAGCAAAGAGGAAAATTGAAACTGATGGGTTTTTTTCAGAAATGCCGTAATTTTTAAAGTAAATGAATTTTTAAGGCTTTGAGCTTTCATCCATAGTATTTGATTTTGGATATATTTCTTAATGCCTTGTTTTTTTCAATAATTCGTTTGTTTGTTCATGTTGACATTTCTCCTTTAGGAAAATGGATGGGCCCTTTTTTTTGTAGTATGTAGGAAGTAGAGAAATGGGATATACCACTCTGTGGTAAAACAGAAGTAGGTAATTGTTTACAGGAGATTTGCTACAAAGAGGTTAGTACCTGTAATTAGTGAATTTTCAGAATAAACATCATGTTTTAAGACACCCTAATTTGGAAACATCTGTCTTTTTTTTTTTCCTTGCAGCAAAGAGAACCTTCTTCACGGCTGAGGTCCTGCAGTGTGACAGACACAGTCGCTGAACAGTCCCAGTTATCCCTGGTAAGCCAGAACTCCCTTCCAGTCCTTCCTTTTTGTGTGGACTTCTCTGATTGTAACACCTTATCTTGGGTCAGCTCTAGTCAGGCACAGATCAGTGACCAGGATGAGCATCTGATGGTCCCAAACAGTAATGGAGACTAAATCCATGTGAGCTAAAAAAGGAGGACATTCCTGAGACAGGAAAATGAGCAAGTCACCCTCTCCTCAGTTGTTTACCATGGAAGTTTAGGTTACTGCACCCCCACGTGCAGTCAGTGGAGAAACTCCTCCAAGGGCTGTTCCCAGCTGGGTGAGCAGAGGGCAGGAGAACCAGCAATGCCTGGAGCTGGAGCAGCCTCAGGACTCTCACAGCAGATATATTCCTGTGGCCCATAAGTCAATTTTACTTGCAATATGTAAATCTGTCTGAAATCCCAAAGGATTGGTGTTTTGCCTGGTTGTAGTGAAAAGGAAGCAACTTCAGGTTTATTTAAGGAGATTGTTCAGACCGGAAAAGATACAAAGATGTTTTGTAAACAAAGCTTCTCTCTCCCATCAGAACCAGGCGCACTCTGCTCCAGCTGACAGAAGGTGGTGCCTCTCCTACAGCCCATGTGCAAGGGCTGCAGAGGTGGCAGGTTTGTTCTCTCTGCCACCCCTCAGCAGTAGGTACAGAGAGGCCACTTAAAAATAGGAGTGTGCAAGGTGTGCTTTTGAATAAAACTGGTCAGATTGCAAAAGAATCTTTCAAAAGATTATGCTTTTCTTCCAAGAGTTTTTTCTTCACTTTTTAGAAGTTATAAATATGCTCCATGTGAATCTGCAAATAGAAAACCTGTGCATACCAAGAAGTTTGTTACCAAAGCTGCTGTCTCTGTGTTGCTTGCTTGCTCTGCTGCTCTGGGGCAAACTTTTCCAGGAACCACAGGTTTTCTCCTGGCTGGATTTTTCCTGTGCTGTAGCAGTTTAGTGTAGCTGGAGCATGTCCCTGGCTCTGGGGGTGAGCAGTGGGGTGGCCCCCAGTGCAGTTGTGCCTCAGCTGTTGCTCCTTGTGCCTAACTGCAGGGGGACAAGGGCTGCTGTGCTGCTTTATTGCTGTTTAGCACTGCTGGAGCCAGGGGCTGCAGCTGGGGCTGGGGAGGCCTTTCTCCTTCTTCTTGAGGGACACGCATTTCCTGAGCACATGTTCAAATCAGCAGCACTGAGAGCATTGCTCCAAAACATCATCTTACCTGATCTTAACCACATTTCATCCTTCCTGAGCTAATGATCATTTCTCTTCTGGCAACTAAGTACATGTTCTTCCTAACTCCAGCGCTCCTCTGAGATTCTGGCTTGGTTACCAGCGACTGACGAATTTCAGTTTTGCAATTATCTAACCGCTCTCTCTTGGTAAATGTGTCTGCTGCCTTGCTCCTAAGGATGTGACAGTAACTTGTGACCTTCTTCAGTAAATATTGGTAACATTAATTGTCATTTAACAGCAGAATGGTCCCTCTAGGAGAGCTCGTTCTTCAACTGTCACAGGGGGAGAGGAGCCAACGGTAATAAAACTCTTTATCAAGCACTATCTCTAAATAAAATGGGGGGACATTTAGGTCTTGTGCAATGAGGAACTTTTTTGTTCCCACAAAACAGCCATGTGTTGAATGAAATACGCTATTGAATGAAAACTTACATATTTTTGTCTCATATTTTCTCAAAATTTCTCAAAACACTGCAATTGCACTCAAATACTGGCATGGTTTAGGGACATGGATGTGCCATTGAATTGTGACAAAGCTATGCACTAAGGAAATGCCATGGGCTCCTGAAAAATGAAAGCTACAACAGCTAGTTCTTTAAAAAGGGATACTGGAAGCAGCAGTGATTAGAGACATCAAATCATTGTACATGTAGCTGTGTTTGCATCTTGTATCTGTCTTCCCTTACCCTCCATTAGACTAATTAATTTTAGTTTTTAAAGGTGGTCTTAATTTGAGAGCCTTGGGGCTACAGTGATATAGCACAGAGCTCTTAATGGTCTTACTGAATGCCAGTTTCATTTTCCAGAAGTTCCTCAGCAGTCCAAGACTGTAGTTTGATCATTCCATAAAATTCTTGATGTGCCTTGCTGAAAGTGGGATTAATCTATATTGAACTTTAACCAAATTATATATATTGAACCATTAACCTAATTAACTGCCAGTCTGAAGTGAGTTATTATGGAAATAATATACAGTAACTATCATAAATGGCTTTTATGAATTTATACCCTCCTAGAGAATTTGTTTCAGAGAAAGAAATTTAATTTATACTTGGTATAAATTGCTATTTACATCTGGGAAATAAATAAATCTTACTTTGGGTGTTGATGCATCCTTCTGTAATTTTGTCTATATTCACTGGTTTTTAATTTTAGAACCAGAGGAGCATACCTGCAAATAGCAAAGTCTAAATAAAATGCCTGACTCATTAGTGTTAGTTAATTGTGCTAGATGAGCCTGCACTGCAGTGGTACATCCTTGGCAGAGCATCTTGTCTTGGTTAGACTTTTTAGAGCAAAATATTAATATTTTCCTTCAAACAACCGAGTTCAAATGTTGGTGACTCATCATTAGTGCAGCTGTGCCAAGATGTTTTACCTCACCATGCTGCAGTCACTAATCCCCCCTTGTCTTTGTTCAGCATTTTCACCCAGAGTCCCAGATCTGTGGAGGAGTTGGGACTTAGACAGGATTTGTGGTCTCAATGCTTTGTCTTCAAAGGCTGCATTCTCTTGGGTCTTTGGGCACCTGAGGCTTACAGACAAACAACCTGTCAGCAGTAGAAGTCTCTGGTCACCTTGGTTTTGCCTTCAGAATCCCTGCAAACCCCCTCCTTGGAGCAGGAGCCACAGGCCCAGGCCCAGAAGCAGTGTCCTTCTCCCCACACGAGTTGTAACTGAGACACTGTGGAGTGTTTGCAGCCCTGACTGTGACTTTCCTGAGCCCTGACTGATGGATTGGCAACCACTGGCACAGCCTGGGCAAGGTGTTGGCATTGCCTGCCAGCTCTGTGAACCAACACAGGGAAAATAGCCCTTGGCTCTTGAGGAGAGAAAGAAATGAGTCAGAGAGTCTGTACTTGGATTTTTCATCTGTTTCCCTCTCTTTTCTATTCCCTGTTGGAATATGTCAGCATCCTGGCCCATCCAGTGTCTTTTCTCCTTTCCTTTCTTGATTATCCCTGCAATTCTCCAGTTCCTTGTGTCAGCTGTGCTCTGCTCTTAAACAGCACCTGCATTGCCTATGGCACTTGCTCTGGGAAAGGTCTGACAGACGAAGCATGAACAAGAATTAAGTTCATTCTCTTGCTCTGGAGCAAGGAATATCGAGGGTAGGAAGAGAACATGTCCTGGATTCCAGCAGGAGCCTTCAGAGGCCTTTACTTTTTCATGGCAAAACCCCAGAGCTTATAGTGCATCAGCCTCTGAATGGTGCGGCTCCTTCATCTCACTTGGTTCCAGTTCCTAGCTGATGTGTATTAACTTGTGCTTGGGTATTTTGGGGACAGGAAGGACACAAGAGAACGTCAGCTACACACAGGGACACGGTTCCTGTGGGCAGCAGGACATGACTCTTCTGTTACCTGGATGCTTCTCTTAGAACTTGTGGAGCTGTTACTGAAAGTTTTTGTCATGCGGAAGTTGAGGTTTCAGGTTGGGATTGTCTCATGTCATTGAGACACAGAGCCCTGAGTGCAGCATTTGTGACAGAGCAAAATGGTTAAAATTAACTTTCCAAACCCATGGTAGTTTCTGGCAACTGATTCAAGACACCCTGGGATAACGAAGAGAACAGGACTTGGGAGATTTTGATTGCATGGTTATTTAACTCTTACTTATCCATCCTGTAAAAGGAAGAAACCTCAGCCTTTGAAGGAAAACTCATTAAAATGTAGACTTCCATTTTATCATTATGTGTAACAAAATAGAATGTTTGAGTGCATATAAACTTGTCTATTTGTTGAATCTGTGTCAAACTGACCCAAAAGATCTCTTGGGAAAAAAATTATTTGATTCAAAGGCACATGACAAAGAGCTTGAATGAAATTAAATGAGAAATTGGATTTTTCCATATGGTTGTTGTGATTAAGAGGAGCGTAAGTTAACAAATTGCTTTTTTTTACAAACAACAGACTTTGAAATGTTTTTTAGCTATTATAAAATAAGAATTCAGTGATTTCTTGCCTGAGCAGCCTTCTGTGGCTTACGTGCACACCACGCCTGGCTTACCTTCGGGCTGGGAGGAGCGCAAGGACGCCAAGGGCCGGACCTACTACGTGAACCACAACAACCGGACCACAACGTGGACACGGCCCATCATGCAGGTACCGGGCTGCATCCAGGGGGCAAGCACTTGGCTTGGCTGAGGGGCATTGCAGTTGAAGCAGCTTCCAGAAATATGAAATTTAGAGGAAAAACCCTAAGTCATCCTTGTCATGACAATACAGATGAATCATAAAAAGTTGCAGCAATTTGGGATGGTTTTGGTTACTTCTTTTGTGTCAAGGCACAGGTTAAGGTGATTGCTGCAAGGGAAGGAATTTCCAGAGGTGCAGAAGAGCTCTTAAAAGGAAGCAAATGTGTTCTTTGAATTGAATTTGAAAGTTGGCTCAAGCCATTAATAGAACCATATGTTTGTGGTCCTTCCAGTGGAATTACATTAAATAGCTGGCCTGGAAGGAAATATGGTTAAGAAGAACAGTAGTGATGATAACAATGACATCAGTTTTAACATGGGCATGGGCAGCGTTTGTGATGTTTGTGACCTGGCTTTGCTCTGGCACAGCTCGCCGAGGACGGGATGGTGGGGCCGGGCACGAGCAGCAGCAACCACCTGGGCGAGCCGCAGATCCGGCGGCCCCGCAGCCTCAGCTCCCCCACGGTCACCCTGTCAGCACCGCTCGAGGTGAGCCCCTCCCGCCTGCTCCCTCAGTCCTTGGCCTTCAAACTGGGCCTGCATTTCTTTTAAGTCTCTTTCAAAGTAATTCCAAGTGCTGTGGACTGATGTGCACTGTGACGTGGCTAAAGAATAGCTGAAGTGGCTCCTCACACAATCAAAGCCTGTGCATGTTTGACTTCTGATGGTATGATTCAAACTCTTGCCTCAGTTACTCATGACTGTGCTGAAGAGAGGCAGTTCTTCAGATTTCCTCTTCACACTTACAAGTTTGAAGAGCTGTGGCTCACACAGCCTTGCACTGAAAGACTTTCTTGTAAATGAGATACATTGCCCCCGAAGCACAAAACACTGCTTTTGTCTTTTCCTTGGTAAAATGAAATATGGACACATGCAGGGCAGGTGCAGGGGAAGGTACAGTCAGGTGTAAATTGCAGAGGAAGGCACAGAACACCATGTCCTTCACAGCGAAAGACTGAGCATGTTAGAAGGCACAGAGCTAATTAAGTTCTAGTAAATCAGTCCCAGCATTTAATTCTAGTATGAATTGCATCTGGAACGAAAAGCTATTTGCTGTGAAGCCAAGTTGGATTGGTTGTGCAGCCCCAGAGCCGTGTGAGCAATGGTGCTGTTTCCTGCTCCGCAGGGCATGAAGGACTCTCCGGTGCGCAGGGCGGTGAAGGACACCCTCTCCAACCCTCAGTCCCCGCAGCCGTCCCCCTACAACTCCCCCAAGCCCCAGCACAAGGGGGCCCAGAGCTTCCTGCCCCCGGGCTGGGAGATGCGCATCGCCCCCAACGGCCGCCCCTTCTTCATCGACCACAACACCAAGACCACCACCTGGGTAAGGACGCTCCAGCCGGGGCACGGGGCCGGGGGCACGTCTCTGTCTTCCTGTGCGTGCCCCCGCTTCAGCAGGGCACTTGTCTTAGTGTTTTTAAGAGCCAAAAGTGTGCATGTGGATGTAAAAGCCCTTGTGGAGTGCAGGCGTCCTAAGGACAGGCCTGTGGTTTTTGAAGCATATCCCTGGACATAGCACACCTTTAATGGAGTCAGGTCTTACATCACCCTAACTCACTCAGCATTGGAAAATTCATTGCACTGTAGGAATCCTAGTAAGGCATGTTGTCTTATTCTCCAGAAATAAAAGAATAACTATCGTAGGAGGATTTCTAGATGTGTGTGCTTGACTTTGTAGATCTGCCTTGATCTGTTGGATTCACAGTTGCATACCTATGTTCCAGGAGGATCCACGGCTGAAGTTTCCGGTGCATTTGAGATCCAAAGCATCTCTGAACCCCAATGACTTGGGCCCTCTTCCTGTAAGTGATGCTGTGCCTGTGTTCTAACCTCCACCTGCTGTGCCAAGGGCTCTGCTCTGTTCTGGGCACAGACTGCTGCAGCCCTCCTTAGAGGCTCTGCTATGTGCTGGGGCTTGCCAGGCCCTCCAGAGCTAGCCCAGGAGGCTCTGATGGCCTTTTTCTGTTCTACTGAGGGGTTGAGCTCTGCACACACTTACCTGGGCAGTGTCTCTGACTGTGCTTTTAGGTAATCATTTACTGCTTAGGGAAAACAGAGCAGATTGTGCCAAGCAAGCTCTATCAGTGCACCAGCATATTCTAGCATTTAGAAATCAGAATAAATTTTGATTTTTCAATGAAACCTCTATATTTTGCAGAGCAAATAATCAGTTTAATGTCAGAAGTTTTGCCATACTTGTAATCTGAGTATAATGGGGATTTACATGTCAAATGCAGAGCTTTGCTTTGTTTTTAAAATACTCCCAGACCTTAAAGGCAGAGAGTAATGTGTGAAAGCTGACACATTCCTGGTCACAGCAGCAGGAATGCTCTTTGGCTTAGGGAAACAGCTGTGCTTTTGCAGTTGTCCAGGTACATGGGGCATGTGTTAACCTTGGAGGCACTGAAGGGCCAATTACAATTTGTTCTGGTAACTGCAGGGGATGGAACATGCAGTGAAACCAGGGTAGCCTGACTTGTCACTAGCAACAGATCGTTAGTAACACATTTCACCTCAGTTAAACCTCCTGGTTTGGAGTGAGGTTGGGATGACTACAGAATTTAACACGAGTTTCTCCAACAAGACTGAAGTGAAATAATTTCTCCTCTGTATTTTCTGGCAGCCCAGGCTGGCCAGCATTGCCTGTCCCTGCAGCCTGCCATCCGCTCTCCTTTCTGCACTGCAGGCGCCTGGGACATGAGAAAAGGGAACGGATGAAAAGGAAAGCACTGAGGACTAGGTTAGGACATTCTTGTCCCACTGTACAGGGAGCCTGGGTTACACATTTACAGTAAGTAACCCACATGGCTCTCAGAAGTAGGAGCAGAAACTTTCAAACCAAGCCACGATGGACCATCTGTTCTCTGTGATTGTTTCCTCACAGCAGGAAATGGGTGGGAATCCTGGGGGAAGAGGTTTCCACTTCCAAGCTTTAAAAAATATTTCCTGCATGGGATGCAGTCACCTATATAAGATCTAGGTCTGAGTCTGCCTGGATTTCTGACCTTGCCATTACGTGTCTGGTCACCTGTGGTTTCCTACTCATGAGCATCTGTGAGGAAAGTCCAGTAGGTGTGGGCAGTGCACTGCTTCAGGCTGTGTGAGACTGATACCATTTCACTTACTCTCTTTTCTTTGTTTTTATTTCCCATTTCCAGCCTGGCTGGGAGGAAAGAATACACCTGGATGGAAGAACGTTTTATATAGACCATAGTAAGTAAGCACTCAGGTACTAGAGCAAATAGACAAAGGGAGGTACTGAGTATTGAAGTGAAAGCTTTGTGATTTTACTCTTCATTTAGGAAGCCAGGTGTTGATATGTGGAGACATTGATACCAGAGACTTAGTGCCCTCCTACGGTACTGTACATTCACTGGAAGCTTGCTTTAATTGGCTCATCAAGCTTTGTCCCTCTCTGACTTGTGAAGCATTAACATTTCCTCTCTGTGGTTTCTTTTGTTCTTGTTGATATTTTGGATTTGTTGTTGTTGTTGTTGACGATCCCATGGCTTATTTGCACTTAATAAATTAAAATATACACTAGGAATAGAAAATAAGATGAGAAAAGATCCTGTAGCCACAGCTCCACACATAGGCAGTGGAGCAATTAGCACTGAGAAGTACTTTCCTCTGCTTTCAGGTCTGTGGCAGTGCTGATTCTGATCTTATTTCCTATTTAGAGCATGTGAAACTGCACCAGCGCATTAATATTCTTCAGTTCTGTTAGTGGAGTTTTAGTGTAAGTGATGTTTCATTGTAGATTTGTCTTCCTAGAGCATCTCAGAACTGCTGTGTGAGTTTTGTTGGTGTTTGGAAACAAAGCAGCCCAGAAAGTCTGGGCTGGGTCTTCTTGCCTTTTTTTTTTTTCTTTTTTTTGGTTGTTTTTTCCCAAGATTTTAAGACTTAAAATGAGACATTTCTTCACAGCCATAGCTAACTCCCATAACCATCAGAGGAGGGTGCACAGAGAGTTAAAACCTAAACTTACTCAAGTTTGACAGATTTAGGTTTGTCCCTCAGTATCACTGACTCCCACGCACATCCATAGAGATGACAGTATTAAGTCATTATTAAAAGACTGCCTTTAACACCAATTTTGAAATGGTATGAATGCTTTTAACTAAACATCAGAAATAATACACTTGTCAAGCACCCGATGAACCTCTTCCAAAGTTCAGTATAGTTGTTATCCTTTATCCGTTCTGTAATTGTTTTTCCAACAGAGATCTGGAAATGTAACTGTGGCCAATGATTCTAAACTGCTGCCACTAAGGAGTCACAGGATAAAACTGTGCCATTAATACACGTGTGTAACTGCTGAGCCTTCAATCTCTGTTAAAACTCTTTAATTTTTCAGTCTCCTAAAGCTATTTGAGCATGTGTTAGTCCCTAAAATGGAATGTTAAAGTCATACATTAATTAGACTTCCTCAAAGAATTTGTAACTGTTAGGAAACAAAATCTATGTGCATCTGAATTCTCCCTCTAGTCTCTTTTGATCTGAATGGATTTAGCTGCTTATATAACATTTTTCACAAAAGTTGAGGGAAGCTTTTGGTGATGCTGCCTGTTTCCAGCAAATGCCCCTTTGGTCCCAGCCTGGCACCCGAGCACTGCTGTGGTGGCTGGGCTGGAGGGCTGGGGGCTGTGCCACTGCCAGGACACAAAACCAGCAGAGCAAGTCTGGCAGAGTCAGCTGCTGGCCATGTCCTGCTTCCCTGCCACATTTTGTAACTCTGCTGCAGAGTTCTCCAGTGCTGTTTGTCCTAGTTTTGAAATGTTTTTCTCATCCTTGGGAGAAACTGCAGAAGTCCCCTGCAGCCAGCACAGCCCCTCTGCTGTTACACAGGGACCAGAACCACTGAGTACTGATGCAGCACATGGGTGTCAGTGGTACCAGAGGCTGTATGTGACACTGAACCCCTTTCCCTGCAGCACACACACACATTGCTGCCATTCCTGGCAGCCTCCCAGGCACATGCTATCTACCTGTTGGAAGGGAGCAGAAGGGGAAACAACATTCTGCAACCATTTTCTGAATGGTTACCAGTGATTCACGGACAAGGGGAACGGATACAAAGTCTGTCCCCATCCACCAGCACAGGGTGATATCCACAATATGCATCAGTGATTTACACAAGGAATTAAGGGAAGCACTCCTTAGTTCAGCAGAGAGCAGCAGGGCAGGAGGGGGGAGAGGAATGGGATGGGAAGTCAGAGTGACTCTGGCCAGTGGCCATTGCAGTGTGCAGGAAGAGGCTGTGTAAGGAGAATTGCAGTGTGTTACTCAGAATGGGAATAATGAGTAGAATTTTGGTTGCCAAAGGCATGAAAAACACCAGCACCTGGTCATGAGTTATCTCACCCTGTGATGTTCAGTTGACAGGAGTGCCTAAATCCAACCTGGAGTAACCCCTTTGATGCCATCAGCATTGGGAATGTCTGGCTGTGAGAGTTCTGTATCTGGCAGGGAGTCCCAAACTTCAGGGAAATAGTGGGCCCCCTGGAAAGGCAGGGAGAAGAGGGAGTCCTCTAAGGCCTGAGAGTCTGGTTTATGACAGAGAATTGTATTGGTGGGAAGACTCAAATTTTTAAAATTTTTGAAAATGTTGAGACTTGAAAATGCTCTTCAGAAAGAATGAGTTTGTTATCCACTTGGGATAAGATGAAGAATCCTGAGCTGCAGTTCCAGGTGGAGAGGTTCATGCCAGACCTTTGTAGCCCTGGAACACCATTTTTAATGTGAAGTCCCTGTAAGACTCTGAAAAGGAACTTAGACTGAGATTTGTTTATGTCATCGCACACTCTGAAGTCCAGAGAGCAAAGAGCTGGCACACTGTCAGTCATTTCCAGTTATGTTACCTCTGATTTCACAGAAAACTGGCACCATGATTTGTGGCTGCTGGTGTCAAGAGGGTGACCAGAGAACTTTGTAGAAGGGAATTCCAGTGTAGGGGTTGAAAATGGAAAGAGCTGGGCTGTGTGTCCTGCCTTGGCAGCAGATCTGCTCCATGCATCTCTGGGGTCCCTGGAGCTCAGGCTGGCAGCCCTCCAGCATTCCCATAAGTGATAAATAGCTTGAATGTGTGAAGGGAAATGAAATAGTATTTTACTATTAAATTAACTAAGAGATCAAATGTCTTGAAATGTGCTTGCAATCCTTTAGAATTTTCTCCAGTTAACATTTGCTGAATGACACCTTTCAGATCCAGTCCCTCTTAAACCAGCTTGGGATGCTCAAAACTTACAGGGCTTTTCCAGTTCCAGAAACATGGAAAATGCAATTTTGATTCCTGATACCCAGTTCCTAGCCCAGAGCAGTGTCTGTAACAAAGAGAGGGATGGCAGGCCATGGGTGACCAACACCAGCTGGCACCTGGGATGGGCTTTGGAGCATTGTCTTATTGTTGCAACACCATTGTTTTGTTGTGATTCCATCGTGTTCAGAATCTTGGGAGGAGCAGCTGTCTGGAAGCAGGGAAGGGGAGTCCCACCATGGTCCTGTAGAACCTTTCCTGTCACCTCCTGGTGCTCCTCAAAGCTGTAGATGGAAAGAACTGGGCTGTGTTGTGCCACTGCCAACATCTCCGTTGGTCATAACTGGATGATTCTCTTGCACCAAAACAGGACAGTCCTGCCTCCTTTTACCTTCTCATCAAATCAGCATCTAGGAAAAATGTTATTCACTCCAAATTTAGTTGTATGATACTTCAGCTGTCTATATAAGATTTCCAAATGGTAACCTAGGGTGTCACTGCCAAAAGTTCTGGGTTCCTTTACCTGTCAGGCCATGCCTATTTACCTATCTCCAATCCTAGCCCATGTTCAAATGAACATGTTCACTCACTCCTGCAGACGTTGCCATCAAAGCAGTGCAAATTCCCTGGGTTCTGGGGTAGTTCTGTGTTTTTGAGTGAATGTTTTCAACTAAACAGTGTGTTGGGGCTGGGGAGGGTGGGGGACACAAGCCTTTGCTAACCCTGACAGAACTGAGCAGTGCTAGGGAGAAAAAAACAACAGAAATTCACACTGTGGTACCAGAGAAGCCATGGGATCATTTCTTTTGTTATTTGCAGATAATAAAATTACCCAGTGGGAAGACCCCAGGCTGCAGAACCCAGCCATCACGGGCCCAGTAAGTACTGCTGTGGGATCTTCCATTAAATGCCCTGATTCGGGTCCAGCTGAAACAGCAGCAGGCCCTGCCTGCTCCCCAGATCAGGGATGGGCAGCCTGGGAAGCTGGAGCTCTGCTGGTCCACATCCTAAATCAGAAGAAGCTGGGAATGTCACACCAAGTTCTGGCAGCCTCCCAGATTGTTCAGGGTTTGGGGGTGCCTATGGAGAAGTGCTGCTATTTACCCATTAACTGGGTCGTTACTGACAGTAGGATTTTACTGAGCTGACACATTGTTCTATTTATTTTGGGATCTCTGGACAATAAAAAGCTGTATACACTTGGGAGGAGGGAGGTGGGCCTATGTGGATTCAGAGTGTGACAAAAAAGACAAAAAATGGGTCAGTCAGTTTAAGAGACATAAAACTTCCTGCAGGTAAACAGAGGTTTCAGAATATCAGCCTTAGAAAAAAAAGAGTGATTCTTTGACTTTTTATGCTGAGTTATGCCAGTTTATGCCATTTTATGGTATTCTCAGTGATCAGACTATCAATCCCAAGATGTTGTCTGGTGCCAAGAGCACATTTTTATTCTGGATAAATCCTTGGGACCTTTAAGAGTTTCAAGACACAGCAGATGAGCCTGCTGCATGCTGTAATTCCAGTTGCTTAATATTAATGTAATATCAATAATGTAATATTGATGTAATAATTAATATATCAATAATGTAATATGTATTGTAATAATATTAATAGTCACTTGTTTGGCCATAGTTGCTTTTGGAAGGATTTACCAATTTATCAGGCATTTAAAACTGGAATTCCTCACACACAGCACTGTGCAAATTGTTAATAGGCCTCTCCCCAGAAATGCTGAGCATAAATGAGAGAGACTATTGAGAAAGTTTGTTTGAAGGAAATTAAATGATCATGGTCCCCTTGAGTGACTGACAGTGGTCTGTTTGTTGGTTTTCAAGGGAAAGCAGGAGCTAATCCATTTCACAGAAGCACTAAGGATGCATCTGAATGCTTTCAATCATAATATTTCTGGTGCCATGACAAACAGAATTACTTAAATTGCCTTTCACGTTGTGTTTAAATAAAGGAAACATGTGGAGAGATTATTTAATAGCTATAGTAAAGTCCTAATATCTTCAGAGTAAAATTATGTTATTTGTGGGATTTTTCAATCTCTCCTGGCTGCTGTCCCTCCTGGGTGGGTTGAGGGGAGCCCATAGCACAGTGTGTGGGTGGCAGGGCTGTCAATTCCTTTTCAATATGTGGGTATCAAAGTGCTGAGTGGCAGGAATGACATGTGTTCCCACTGCTCCCAACAGGCAGTGCCATACTCCAGGGAGTTCAAGCAGAAATACGACTACTTCCGCAAGAAGTTAAAGAAACCTGTGAGTAGAATCAGCACGGGGCGGGGGCTGCAGGACACACCTGCCAGGTTACTCCATTGTGCTGCTCCTCAGGGGCTCAAGTAGGAACCAAAAACATGAAGCAAAATTTGAATTTGATGGGTTTCTCAACAAAAAACTTTTCTAAGTCTTTAAGACTCACATTTTTCTAGATAAATGCAAATGCCCTTAAAGTAGAGCACAGACAATCTTTCTCCTTTTTTGGTTTGTTTGTTTGATAATTTTCTTGTCGTTTTCATCAAATATTTACCACAGAAGTCTGCAGCACTGTTCTGGAACTGGCCCAGTTCCCCCTGTGCTCTCAACCTGTGGACTGAGAGAGCACTGGGAAATAAAAACATGGGGAACTGGAACACCAGGTGTCTGATCTGTCACTGAGCTGTTACCAGTCAGTAATTTGCCCAAAGACTTATTTCTTGAGACTAACAAGGATAATCTGATCTTCTTTGACACAGGCTGACATACCCAACAGATTTGAGATGAAATTACACAGAAATAACATTTTTGAGGAGTCCTACAGAAGAATCATGTCTGTGAAGAGACCTGATGTACTAAAAGCCAGACTCTGGATTGAATTTGAGTCAGAAAAAGGACTTGACTATGGAGGTGTGGCCAGAGAATGGTTTTTTCTCTTGTCCAAGGAGATGTTTAACCCTTACTATGGTCTCTTTGAATACTCAGCAACGTAAGTGTCCATTAAATATTTGTATTCTCAAGGGATATACATTACATTTTGCATAAGAGGCACAGTTGCTCTGGCAGAAGTAGCTCCTCCTTCCCAGGGTGCCCTGGGCAGCCCCACTGCCCTGTTCCTGCTGCCCTTCAGAGGGCCTCTGGAATTGTCCTTGAGATCCCAGAAAACATTTCCATTGCCCAGACAACATCCTGGGCAGCAAAAGTGCTGTTTCTGAGGCCAGTAATGGTGAAGGGAGTGGTGTCACAGAAAAACCTCTTTCCTCTGCTGCCCAGAGTTGCAGCGCTGCTGTAGAGAGAGCTCAGAATGCAGCTGCTCGTTCACACTGCAGGAGTTCCCCAGCAGTGGCCTCCCAGAACTGTAAACTGGGGCCTGCCCTTTAAAATCTTGGAGCAATCCCTTAGTGCAAGGGAGAAAGGGCATCTCCTGCTCACAGTGGGTTTGCTTTGCTGCCCTGTCAGCCCTCAGTGGCTCTGTGGTGGGACAGCCTGGAAAGGACTTGGACACAGCCCCACCGCACTGTTGAAGGGAGATGCCCCTAAGCACAAGTTATTTATTAACATATCTGAGTGTCTGCTTATTTAAAGACTTGGTCCTTTAGCTATTTTTTTTCTTTCCCCAAAAAAGGGACAACTACACACTTCAGATTAATCCTAATTCAGGTCTCTGTAACGAAGACCATCTGTCGTACTTCACGTTCATTGGCCGGGTGGCCGGCCTGGCTGTGTACCATGGGAAGCTGCTGGACGGTGAGTCCTGCTCCTGCTCTGCTGCTGCCTCTGGCCTGTGGGGAAGGAAATGCACCTCCTTGAAAGCCCCAGGTTCTGGGGACAGTCTGGGACTGGCACTCTTGAGACTTGAGTGGTGATTCATAAAGTTACAGTGTCTTACTCAATCAGCAGGTTTCATACAAAGCTTTGCTCCTTTCTCCACTCAAGTTAAAACTCCAGAATCAGCATGAGCACTATCCCTCGAGGAAAAGCATGGAATTTGTATCAGTCATTTCCATGCAAACCTGCAGTCAAACTAGGGGTGGTCAACTGCAGCATATTTTGATACGTAAAATGATGGCTGAATGATTTAATAACAATGTCTGCTGCATTTTGAAATCTCACATTACTGACCAGATTTTCCTGAGCCCTGGTGCAGCAGAGGAAGCAGAAGAGTCCTGAGCAGAGGAAGCTCACCAGCCTGGTTTTCAGGCAACTCCTTGGAGAGAGGAGTAGTGATTTTAAATGGGATAGAGTGCCCTGAGCTCAATTCCTCAGCTCTTGGGTCTCTCTGCTATTAATGTTAGAGTGGTCAGTGGAGTCTGGTATTTAGTGGATAATTGTTGAAACTGAAAAATGGGACTTTCTGTGCCTAAAAAAACATGAGCTGTTCTGATGCTCTTGCAGCTGCAGGACTGTTACAGTCAGGAGGTAACAGGAGATGCCAGGGGTGGTGCCTTTGTGGAATGTGCAGGTGCAGAGCAGGGCAGGTAACGCGCTCTCTCTCTCTCTCACAGGCTTTTTCATCAGACCTTTCTACAAGATGATGCTGGGGAAGCCCATAACGCTGAAGGACATGGAGTCAGTGGTAAGACACCGTTTACCCCATGCCAGTGCTCACAGGCCCATGGGTTTCTAGAACTCTGCACTAATTGCCCATTTTCAAACTGCCTAATTGTGATCTGCCCTAGGATAGCGAATACTACAACTCTCTGAAGTGGATCCTGGAAAATGACCCTACGGAGCTGGATCTCATGTTTTGCATAGATGAGGAAAACTTTGGACAGGTATGTAAAGGGTATTTACGTCTTAGGACTGGTTATTGCCAACAAGGACCTCAGTACTGAGAAGAGTCTCATGGTGGTAAATGCACTGGTCAGCCTTCACCTCACTTTGCTCCCAGCTGGGACTGGAGGTTCCACATTCCTGTCAGGGAGCTGCAGCATCTCTGGGACAAGCCGGACATGCAGCTGAGTAAAATACTTGCAACAAAGAGGAATAAAGGTGTCCCACAGTCCAGCTGGGACATGCTCTGAGCCTAGGGACTGTTTGAGTTTCTGAGGTTGAGGGTGTTCTCAGAGGAGAGCAGCAGAATGAAGCCAGGGAGATACTCTCTGGTAGTGCCTGTCACAGAGGTGGCTGGTACAACAGGAGGAAGCTACCAGGTTTAAAAGGGTCACAGTCTGTGGGTAACTTTCTCCATTACAAATGAAAATGTTGTAGAGATTAAATTAAATTTATTTGCTTAGAAGCTTTTCTGACCTTTTTTAGCATCTTCCTTTTGTTTACTTCTGAGACCTAGATCCTGGCTCCAGGTACAACTGGACCTGGGGACTATAGGGCCTTTAATAAAAACTGACATTGACATTTCAAACCGTGTATTCAATGTCCTGTCAGAAACATTCTGATCCACTTTCCAGTGCTTACTGCCTTTTTCCTGAAGCAACATAAGGTTATGGATTACATGGAGAACTAGGGAGAGTATTGAAGCCACAGAATAGAGAGGTTCTGTAATACACTGGTTGGCTTTGAGCAGTTTCAATATGTGATTTATCTTATTTTATTATAAGTAATAACTATTATAATTTTGTAT
>VXBB01006920.1:0-10739 GCA_013399915.1 Illadopsis cleaveri
CTGGTGCCACATACATAAGTTTATTTTAATCTTGTGTTCTGTCATCTATCAAGTCAATGATTAATTCCCCCTCAAGGACATTTCCCAAAGGCTGACTGAGCAGCACGGCCCATGTTGGGGAGGTTCAAGGGGTAATTGTGCAAGACAAAAGGGGAAAAAAAGACAAAACAACAACAACAAAACCCCCGCCAAACACACCCCTCAAAAAAACCCTCCAAATGAACAATAAAAAAGACATTTCTGCTGAGTGTTTGCCTTCAGTGTGTCCCAGGGAGCCACAATTATGAACCCAATTACTCCACCGATGCCCAGCACTGTGCAGATGCAATGGGAGAGCTTCCCCTGGCCCTGTGCAGTTCATGCTGCTCTTCCCCAAAGTGCCTCTTTACATCAATTTTCCTCAATTTTTGGCTGTAGCCAGCACACTGCACAACCTGGGCAACAGAACAACCAACGCTGGGTGGCTCCTTTGTGGCTCTGTCCACCTGAAGCTCCCTGGACATCCCCAGGCCCCACCAGGCTGCCCTGTCCACTCACAGCTCCCCAGGCCGGACCCTGAGGGGTCCCTCACGGCTGAGGGAGCAGCAAGGTGGGACCCAGACCCTGGCAGCACCTCAGGGAACACCTGGGGGGCTCAAACATTTTCCCCACATTCACCTTTTTGTTTCCCGCTTTTTTTTCTCCCCTCAGCGCGCGGTGCCAGCTGCCCCCACTGCCATCGGCAGGCCGAGGCAGCCCCATGGAGGCCATCCAGGAGTCATTCCAAAAGGTGGAGAAGATTGGGGAGGGCACCTATGGCGTGGTGTACAAGGCTCGCAACAAGCGCACGGGGCAGCTGGTGGCCCTCAAGAAGATCCGCCTGGACGCGTGAGTGGGGCAAAGTCCTGGGCCTGCCATGGCGCCAGGCCTATGCCCAATATGGTGCGAGAGGCACAAAAAAGCCTGAAATGAGGGGAAACAACAGTGTCTCTAGGATATAAATCTTATGTATTGTGGCACCAGGAAAGGCAGAGCCAAAGGGAGTGTTGTCTAGAGGGCTTGGGGGCTCTATGTCTCACAGGCATGGCAGCTGTATGGGTGCACAGGGAAGACCCCAACTTTCAGGTGGCCTATAAAAAAGCTGATCTAACCCACTGCTGAGCCAGCAGCTCAAAATCTTTGAGTACAAGTGTTTAGGGCCTGACCTGACCTGACCTGACCTGACTTGGCCCCGGGTCCCTGGCACAAGGCAGGGGGAAGCAGCCGCCATGTTGTGAGGCGGTGTCTCCCTCAGAGCTGTGCTGTGGGGGTCGGGCAGGGTCAGCCTCGGCCCTCCAGGGTGGGAGTGAGCAGATAAAAGATTATTGCTGTTCCCCTGGGTCGGCCCTGAGCTGTGTGGACAGCGCGGGGTGTCTGTGTGGACTGGGAGCCAATTTGCTGGGGCTGCACTCCATGGTGGCCCCTCCGGGTAGGGGAGGTGGCTGCCTGAGGGGTGAAGAGCTTTCATTTTCCTCCACCTCCAAAAACAAAAGACGTAGGTATTCAATACATCATTGTTTCTCTAAATGCAGCCTTAGGTGCTTCCAAACAAGCTCTGCCCGAAGGCTTGCATATCTAGGTCATCCCCTCTCTCTCCTTGCCCACAAATCCATTTCCTCCTGCCTCACCTCAGCCCATCCCAGCCACTGCTCCACCCCAAACTCAAATGCTCCCTTGGGGTACAGTGAAAGAAGGAAGGGACACAGAGCCCATTGGGCTGTGGGATCCCCCAGGTTATGGGGTGCAATACAGACTATCTCTGCCACAGGGAGTCAGAGGGTGTCCCCAGCACTGCGATCCGAGAAATCTCACTGCTGAAGGAGCTGAAGCACCCTAACATAGTCAGGTAAGACCTGGATGCACCCTCCCCACCAGCTCATCCATGAGCTCCTGCTCTGGGAGCAGACAGCAAGGGGGTTATTCTGTCCTTCCCCAACTGCATAGGCAGGAGCAAAATACACAGGAAAATGCAGGAATCCCTTGCATTTCCCTGGCTTTCAACAATACCTCATGGGTCTGCCACTTCAGCAACACACTGCTGCTGCCCCGTACTAGATTCTGCCCTTAAACTGCCCCTCTCTTCTCCAAAGGACAAACAGAGCAGAGGCATGAGTGGGAGGAGGGATGTTTGGGTATTTGCAGAGATCTGGAGCAGATACTGAAGGGAGAGCCTGTACTTTTACAGGCTCCTGGATGTCATACACAGCCAGAAGAAACTCTATATAGTGTTTGAGTATCTGAATCAGGACCTGAAGAAGTACATGGACTCATGCCAATCTGGAGAGCTTCCTTTAAGCTTGGTCAAGGTACAGTGTGGAAGGAATGCCAACAGGCAGGGCAGACAGCATGTCCCTGCTGCCTTCTGCTGGGCAGAGCCATCTCTGAGGAAATGATTCCTCAGTCTCCCAAATCTCAACCATTACAGCTGGGACACCCTCATAGCACTATTGCTCAGAAATGTTTATTTCCCAGCTGTTTCCAGGCTCCCCAGCCAATCTTGCTGCAGAACAAAGGAGGGATCTGTTGCTAATTGTCTTTGCAGACAGTAATGGGTGGAAGGGACTGACAGTGCCTGGATTAGAGTCTCTCTGTCCCCACGTGGCGTGGCAGCAGTTTGTATCTCTGAGTAGTGGCTCATAAGCCTGATGCTGCACTGTAACAAGGGCTTTCTTCCCATTCAGATCTATAAGTGATCCAAAGTGGGTTGGTTCACACAATCCAGAGTTCAAAGTATTTTCATCGTGGCCTTATCTGAAATCTCTTCTCTTCTTAGAACTACCTTTACCAGCTGCTGCAGGGTGTGAGCTTCTGCCACTCTCACAGGGTCATCCACAGGGACTTGAAGCCACAGAACTTGCTCATCAATGAAGCAGGAGCAATCAAGCTGGCTGATTTTGGACTGGCAAGAGCTTTCGGGGTCCCCCTACGCACATACACTCATGAGGTAGTGTTGATGCTCCCGAGTGGGGCACACAATCCAGAGTGGGTGAACAGCAGCAGCAGCACAAGTTGTCCATCAGAGGCACAGCCATGCCAGGAATGTGCTCTTAACTTCACCTGCAGCTAAGGGACCTCCATGTCCCCACAAGGTGTGCTGACTGTCTCTGCTGGAGCCTGGATGCCAGCTGGGCTCCCACCTTTCCTCCACAGGGTACATTTAATTGTTCCAGAGTGTGTTGTTGAAGAATGTTCTGTTAATCCCAACCTTGCAGACACTAGAGTGTCTATGAATTCTGCAAGGCCTTAGAATGTACAGATTTGTACAGTTACAGCTGAGAAGGGAGGGTCCCATGCCTCTGGTTTCATCCAGGGAAACCAGACACAGCCTGTTTGTTGGTTCCTTTGCAGGTGGTGACCCTGTGGTACCGAGCCCCTGAGATACTGCTAGGATGCAGATACTACTCAACCCCTGTGGACATCTGGAGCATCGGCTGCATCTTTGCAGAAATGGTAGGATGTGTTTAAATAATCTCTTTAATGAGCCAGAGGAGGCAGCTGCAGTGGGAAGGAGGGATGAGATACAGAACATCTGGGATACTGTATTCCCACCCTGTCCTGGGGTGTGCTTTATGGAGAGTCCACCCTAAGGGTTAGCTGGTTCTTATCTCAGAAGGAAATCTACCACCCTGGCGGCCTGGCAGAAGGCTGCAGTTCCAAGTACATTGGAACACGATGCCTCTCCTTGCAAAATGGGTAACTTCAGCCTTATTGCTGCAGCATTTTGACCCTGGGAGGAGATGACTCTCTTCAGATGTCCCCATGGTGGGCTGCAGAGAACAAGCACTCTCGTGGCATGGCACAATGGATCTCCTAAGGGTCCATACTCCCCTTGGAAAAGCTCTGGTTAGCCCTGCAGTGTAATAGCACTTCTCCTCATTCCCAAAGCCCCTGAGCTGCAGAGCAGGCAGGAGGGATCCAGCCCAGAGTGGGAACAAGCAGTCAGACACCTGTGATGTTCCCAAGCACTGCCTGGCAGAATCACTGCATTGTACCTGCCCTGGTCTATGCAGCTGTTTGACCCTGCTGGGACAGAGGGTTGCTTGCAGCAGAAAATAGGGCACACAGCTGATGGAAAGGTGGGAACTGGCTTTTTCTTTTCTTCCCCCAGATGACCAGGAAGGCTCTGTTTCCAGGGGACTCTGAGATTGATCAGCTCTTCCAGATCTTTCGCACCCTGGGCACTCCTACTGAGGTGACCTGGCCTGGTGTGACCCAGCTCCCTGACTACAAGGGCAGCTTCCCCCGGTGGCCAAGGAAGGAGATGAAGGACATTGTTCCAAACTTAGATCGAGATGGGAGAGACTTACTGACGGTCAGTGAGGGCTCAGAACAGGGTCTGGGGACAGACAAGATGCTTTCAAACTGGGCAAGGAATAGGCATATTTGAGATTTAATTACCTGGAAGTGCGTTAGCTAATCTGGGTTGAATGCCCAACACTGACACTGCAGAAGCACCAAATCATGGAATAGGTCCCAATGCTACGACTGTCATTGCAGGTTCCTCTAGGAACTACTGCATTGGGAGTTAAGGAACTCTTCTAAGATAATCCCCAGAGTAACTTCAGTTGTGGGTGACAACTGCAACTGGGCCCAGCTGAGTGCAGGTGCAATCAATCACCCAGTTTTTAAAATCCTGAATCTGCTGGGTTTTTCTCTTGGCAGCAATTGCTCCTGTATGATCCCAGCAAGCGCATCTCAGCCAAAGCAGCCCTCAACCACAAGTACTTCCTCTGCAGAAACGCTGGGAGCCCTGAACAGTGACCTGTGCTGTGGAGAGACTGCAGATGAGAGGACACGGCTCTCTCCAAGCTCTTGCACCTCCAGGTAGCACTGCAGATCTGATCTGGGGCACTTCCCAAGGGCCTGGCTGGAAACCAGTCTTGCTTCTCCTGAGAAGCCTGGAAGGACACATTCTTAGTATTTAGAGACTTTCAGTCTGTTGCTGGGGGAAAGTTGGGGTTACAGCCAGGAGAGCTGTTTTGAAGAGGTCATGTGAAAATTGGGGGTATTTTATCAGCATAAACCACTGAAATGAAGAGAAGAGAAGAGAGCATCTCTTTGAGGTTTGTCCTACTAGTGAGCTAAGATGACACATAGTCATTTCTGTCTCCACCACTGGAGCATTCCCGGGTCTGTTGGTGGCAGTTGCTGGCATGAGGGAAGGGGGACACTTCTCTGCTCAGCCCTTTGCTGCTGGTGTCAGCCAGGCTTCTCAGCACTAGACAAGCTGTTTAGCCAGAGCTGTTTAACAGAGCTGACATCCTGCTCTTTCACAAGCTGAAGAGCACTATAGGTGTCTTAGTTTGTGCCTTAGCTGGGACCAAGAAGCCAAAAGATCCAGTTAGCATAAAGCAGACCCAGTTAGGATAAAGCACTTGCTGCATATGACTGGAAACAGGGAGCAGCTAAACCACTGGCTTTCCATCATTGTTCCAGGTGTAATGCTGTTTCCTTTGCTTTACTGTCTTGAAAATGCTTTTGCTGTTCAAATGTTTGGGGGATTGCCTCTGATTCTTGGTGTGATGTTGACATCTGTATAAAATAAATACTTGTCATTTGTTCAGAAAGCTTGGTGTTCATTGTTTGGCAAAGCCCATCTGGCTGGTAAGGCAGGACAGCCTGGCTGGTCCTTTTTTCTACAGAGCCTTTCTCCCTTCCTCATCTTCTGCACTCTTTCTTTTATCCTTTCCAGCCCAAATCCTTGGCAGGTGCAGAGATGTGCTCTCAGTCCTGTTGCGGGTCTGGTACCAAAAGCGTTAATCCAATTTCTGCTGCGTCTGTGTACTTTTAGCAAAGAAGCAGGGTATGCAGGAGCTGCTTTCTCATCAAGGACAGAATGAAGATAAGGGGAAGACATCTGCCTTAGGAATGCAGCTATAGCCAAAACAAGATTATAGAAAAAACTGAACCTGGCAACATGGGGAAGGTTTTATGGTAATGAACAGTTGTAATACACTCGCGGTGTCTGTATATAAGCAACACACTTGTAGTGAATCGTGTGCACGCCAGGTGGAGCTTATCCCTGTGCACCAGACCTGTGTTAACTTCTTAACACTATATTGGTGTTAAAGGGTTTTATTTTGCCCACTTTTCGGTGAATTTCGGTGACAGTTATTGACCACCCGGATGGAAGCTCACCTCTGAGCCTCGACAGATCTGCAGTCGACAGATCTCCCTCCAGCCGAGGGGTTCTCAGGGAGAACCTCAGCCTCATACCGTCAGGGGCTCAAGGCCCTGGGGTCAGTAAAGGCATCATTGAAATTGTTTAGCTTGGGGTTATTGACGAGGGGTACGAGTCCCCTCACAGAGTTACTGGTGAGGGGGTTGACTCACCCAACAGGGTTCAAATCCCTGGGAAGGCTCACCGTCCAGGGCTTCGAGTCCCACAGGTCTACTGGGGGTTCCAATCCCTGAGGACTAGGGGATTGGAGTTCCCTCTGAGGGGTTCCCCTGGAGCAGGAAACTTAAAGCAGTGTTGTAGCTGGCCGAGGAGAAGAAAAACAGGTTCATAAGACCAGAGCCAAAGCATTGCTGTACTCGCTTTTGTGGTGGAGTTTGCTTAGACGCTCTGAATTCATTTTGGTCTCTGGCAGTGTGTGTGAGTGGGTTGTGTGTTGATTTCAGTTTGCTGGCCCATAAAATCAACACTGGGACGCCTGCGATATAAAGCTCGTTTGCTGGAAGAGTGTTCAAACCTAACTCTTGGGGTTTCGAAGCAATCGGGGATGTGTGCTGTCGATTATTGATTTTTTTTCTGAAATCGCATTTGTGGACGCGAAGCGCCCTCTCGTGCCAGTGCGCGCCGGATTCCCGGCGCGAGTGGGAGCGGGCGGGCAGGGGCACCCCCAGTTGCAGCTCAGCCATTCCCCCGCCGTCATCTTGGCTCGGGGAGGAGGAGGAGAAGAGAAGAAACCAACAGACTTGCAGCACAGCAGCCCGGCCCCGGCCCGGCGAGTTCTCGCCTGTTCCAGCGCCAGCCTCCTGGGCAGCGTCACCCGCCCGCTGCAGCCCAGAGACAGCCGCGGGGACTCCCCGCGCCCAGGTAATCGTATTCGCTTTCCAGCCGTTGCTGTATACTTGTATTATTGAGCATGGGGGCCGTCTGTTCTAAAACTAGAGTACGAAATGATACCCCGAATTCTCCATTGAAATGTATGTTGAACAACTGGGAAAAGACAGGGAGAGACTTGCTACTTAAATCCACACTAATCCAATATTGTAACTACTGGTGGCCACTGTATAAACTGGACAATCAGGCGAAGTGGCCAGAGAATGGCACCTTAGATTTTCACATCATATTACAGCTGAGGCTGTTTTGTAGAAGAGAGGAGAAGTGGAGTGAGATACCTTATGCAGACCTGTTCTTTACTTTAAGAGACCATCTGGAATTGCAAAGGGGGTGCCTACCCAGCCTGTCAAACCCTCTCATGTTAGCTTCTGGAAAGGAAGGGGAGAAGGATAGGAGACTGAAGCGATGTTGTTCTTGTAGTATTGGGCACCACTGTGTGAAGTGCCACAGCCGATGGGAGGAGGATGACGTAGAAATGATAGAAGCACCAGATGCAGGAGACAGGGGGATAGAGAACTGGGGTGTGCCTGATAAGGGGGAAACACAAGGAAGGGATGAGCAGTCAGGGGGGAGGCAAGAGTTAATTTCAAGTCCAGTGGTGGGGAGAACCCAGGGTGAGCAGGAGGTGAGAACGCCAGAGGTAGGGGAGCAAGAGGTAGGGGAGCAGGAGGTAAGAAAGCAGGAAAGGGATAAGCAGGAGGCCATAGCTCAGCTCTGGGCAGGGATGGGATCTCACAGCCTGATAGTGGTGAAGGCACCTTTCTCCCCTGTCAATCTCGAGGCATGGATGAGACTGGCAGGGCCCTACAGAGAAGATCCAGAGAAAGTATCTAGGGTATTTGAAACCATCCTCAAGACCCAGAATCCGGACTGGGGGGGGTTATACAAGTTCTATTAGATACTCTATTAGACTCCACAGAAAGAGAGATGGCACTCAGGACTTCTAGGAAAGAGGTGGACAGGATAGGTACAGCAGGTGCATTACCAGGAACTGTGGAAGAGCATCTTCTCTCCCAGGACCCCCACTGGGACCCTGACACAAAGGAGGGGAGAGTTTTTCTGGGGCAGTATCAACAATGGATATTATTTAGCTTTAGACATGCAATGCCAAAGGCAATCAATTGGTCTAAACTTTATGAGGTGAAACAAGAACTGCATGAGACTCCAACTGCATTTGTGGAATGCCTGAGGACAACTGCCAGGAGATACACTAATATTGATCCGGAAAAACCAGAGGAAGCTGTACAGCTGGCTTCCATTTTCATAGGGAACTCAGCACCGGATATTAGAAAGATGTTACAAAAGCTGGAGGGAGCAGAGTCTCGTGACCTAGGAGAACTCTTAAAAGTGGCCTGGATAGCTTTTAATAATAGGGGAGAAGAGGAAGAAAACAAGATCCGGGAGAGAGAAAAGGAGAAGGAGCAGAAAGAAAAGAGATGGGAAATGGAATGGGAGGAGAGAAAAAAGAAGTGGGAAATGGAAAGGGAGGAGAGAGAACAGAAACGGGAGGTGGAAAGAAAAAGAAAAAGATGTAGGGACGCAATGCTCAGTGCCGCCCTGCAGAGAGCGCTGTTTAACCGCAGGACGGAGCGGGGCTCTGCCCGCGCGGGGTGGCAGCCGAATCAGTGCGCGTATTGTCGGGGACTTGGGCACTGGAAGAGGGAATGCCCCAAGAACCTGAAAGGGCCCGTGGTAACCGAGCTAACTCTCCATTAGGAATGATGAGAACCGGGAGCGAAAACCCCAGCTAAACCCCTGGTTACAACAGAGCTGGGGGAAAGAGAAAAATGACTTTTTAATAGACACTGGAGCTACTTATTCGGTATTAAATGCAAATCATGGAAAATTAAAACAAGAAACTGTACATGTTGTTGGTGCAACAAGGAAAGAGGAAAAACAAACATTCTTTAACACCATTAACTTTAAATTCGGCAAATGGTGGACAACACACCAATTTTTATATATGCCTGAAGGTCCAGTTCCTCTGTTAGGAAGAGAACTGCCAAGTAAATTGGAGGCACGGATTTTGTTTAAATATGGAGAAATGCAATTATTGGTATCTTAGACTAAAGCCATCAAGACAAGAACTTTTATGTTGCAGGGAACACTGGAACCAGACGTTTCTGGAGGAATAGCAGGAACAACAGAAAATGCAGTAAAACACCCTTGATTTGGACCAGTGGAACTCCAGGCCATTCCCAACAAGCTCAGCCTGTAAGCGTTACCCTAAAACCTGGATCAAAACCAGGTAAAGCAGAAACAATATCCTTTAAAATTAGTAGCTAGGAGGGGAATATTTCCTTGATGCCACTCAGCTGCACAGAGGAGTGTCTGTACTACACTGCAGGGCACATCAGCGTGGGGATTCCCAAATTCTTGTAGGAAACAGACTTGCAGATAAATCTGCACAAGAGATTGCACAACAAGGCACCCTGGCATTAATACCTAAGAAAGCTGTTTCACTCCCAGAAGTTAGCCCTGGATATAGTCAGGCAGATATAAAATTAGCTACTTACTTAAAAGCCCAGAACAGAGAGTGTGGATGGCTGGTAACTCCCAACAACCACATCATAGTCCCAACAGAAGTGGTGTTGCAAATTGTCGAGGAGAAATACCAGCAAACCCACTGGGGAACCAGAGCTGTGTTGATTGGTCCAAGGACTCAGATACCAGTGTCCCTATGACCAAAAGTGTCTCGTCTGTTACAGAAAAATGCCTGATATGTCTTCAGAGTAATCCTTTGAATTCAGAAAGACTGCCTCCATGGATCACTAAAAGAGGAAACACCCCCAGGGATTACTGGCAAATTGTTTTTCCTGAGCTATTGCACCAATGATACAGGTATCTCCTGGTATTATTTATTGGACACCTTTTCCAGGTGGCCAGAAGTTTTCCCCTGCTGCGCCAACAAGGCCAGGAAAGTCACCAAGGTACTCCTCAAAGAGATCATACCCAGGTTTTTAGTTCCTATTGGGATGTCATCTGATAGGGGACCCCATTTTATATCTGAAGTGTTACAGCAACTCAGTAAGCAGTTGGGTATAAGTTGAGATTTACATACTCCATGGAGACTGCAACCCAGCGGATGGGTTGAGTGAATGAATCAAACTTTAAAGAGACAGGCTGGCAAAATGTGTCAGGAAGCTTTCTTAAAATGGCCACAGGTGCTACCACCAGGCTTGCTATGAGTTAGAGTACAGCCCCAAACGAACCTGAAGGTGGGCCTTTATGAATTGATGTTTGGGAGATCATATTCTGCTGCAACTTTCCCTGGATCTGAGGAACAAATTGGAAATCAGGAAATAGAACAATATTTAATTTGATTAGGGAAACCCTTGATTGAACAAAAAAAAAAAGGTTTGTCATTTTCTCAGAACCTCTTACCCTAGACACCCCAGTTCACTCATTTCAGCCTGGGGATCACATACACATCCAGATCTGGAAACCTGAGCCACTTCAGGAGCAGTGGAAAGGACCTTATCTGGTTCTGGTGCCTACAAAGACCAGCTGTGAAAGTGAAAGGAATTAACTCCTGGGTACATTGCACCTGAATTCAGAGGTCTCCCGGCCCAGAGTGAACAGTGGAAAACACTGGACCCTTGGAGCTGAAAATATTGAAGACATCTGCAAAACCATCAGCAAAATGTATAGA